>VYZT01062115.1:124880-141805 GCA_013400735.1 Pomatostomus ruficeps | reverse complement strand
AAAAAAAAAAAAAAGAAAGAAAGAAAGAGAAGCTAAATTTATCCCAAGGAGAAAGGGTATGTGTGAAGCCTTCAGCTACTTCAACTCCACTGGTGCCATTCAGGGAAAGGAAATAAAAAACAATGGCTGTGTCCATAAATAGGCCCAGGCAGGGGTTTAAGAGGACACAGATTGCCTAATAAATCTTTCCATATTTCTAATCTGCCCCGGCTGACTCAGATTGCATTACTGAAATGTCACAATTGCTAAGCATTAGCAAGTGATAAGCACGCTTTTACCACTGACTAGACAAGCGGTAATTATGCTGCGTCCTTTCCCTCTCCCCTTTATTGGAGCTGTAACAGACTCTCCAAGAGCTTTCCTCTGTTTAACTAAGAACTAAAAATGGCACAAGGCAATAAAGCAAAGTGACAGAAAACATAGGAGACAAGTCCACAGCAGCCATGTTTCATTAAAGATTTTTCTTAATGACAGATAGGGTGTTACCAACTGTTGCATTAACATGCACAAGATGCAAAGATTTGAAGCTTGATAATTCCAAGAGGAACTTTCCAAAGGGTGAGTGTTCCAGTCTTGAGGAAAGCCTTTTGCCATGTTAGGTGGAAGGAACTTTTTCAGAGCTACATCAAGTGATGTTTGGCTTTCTGGCGGCTCGTGAGAGTCTAGCTGCACAATGGTGTAAGTTATGGGCACATCCTGGGACTGCAGGCCTTGGGAGAATAATCAAACAGTCTTTGGTAGGCAAGGGTGGATGGAAGGATGTCTGTGAAAGGAACAGCTCCCTGCCTTCTTTCTCCTCCCTTTGTAACTCCCCATGTCTCTCTTGCAGATGGGCTGGCCGCTTTCCGTGCTTTCCTGAAGACAGAGTTCAGTGAGGAGAACCTGGAGTTCTGGCTGGCCTGCGAGGACTTCAAGAAGACACGCTCGGCAGCCAAGCTGGCCTCCAAGGCCCAGCGCATCTTCGAGGAGTTCATCGACGTGCAGGCCCCTCGGGAGGTGGGTATGAAGCACCCCGGGATGGCACAGCATCCCTGTGCCACCACGCCCCCACCCCCAGCTGCTCTCCTTCCCTCCCTTCCCTCTCAGAGAGTGGCTGAGGAGGGTGGGAATGCCATCCTGCCTGCTACAGCTGCCTCTGCTCACTGAGAGTGACTCATCCCTGATGAGGGCAACTACTTTGATGATACTAAATTAGTCACAGCCAGGGGGTTCACCGGCAACCTCAACCTACATTTCCTAACCTCTCTGAGCTTCCCAGGAGCATTTCACCCTGCTCCTTCGTTTACTATCAACCCTGGAGCAGGCTGCTGGGCTCATTCCTCTCAGGACACTTTGCACAGGACCATCCCACCAGTGAGTAACTTGTTGAGTCCCCAGAGAGGGGAGTTTATCTGCTGACTAACTCCCACCTCACTCAGACCTCCTGAGAGATGCAAATAATACCACCGAGCTGAACAAAAAGTGCAGTCACAACCTGGGATTGTTAAATCCTCTTTCAAGCACTGACAGGTTGATGGCACTGTCAGATCCTGCGTTGTGATGATGCTGGGTTGTTTTACTGCAATCACAGCACAACCAGGAGGGCTCTCACTGCAGCCAGCCCCTCCTGCTCCACTGCATGGGTGCCTGTCATGATACAGGTGCCTGTCAGGGGCCCCAAAAAGGGCTCATTTTACTCCCTCTCCCAGCTAGGAAGGCCATTGCAAGGCCACTGGGAAGGACCCAGATTCACACCAAGGTGTGTGCGTGTCTCAGTGCCCACTGCTCTCCATGAGCATCTTCCCGCTGTTACTCAGGAAGCCGGAAGAGATTTTAAGGACTGGAGGGCTGAATCTTGATAAGAAGTGCCAATGCAGGTAGGATGGGGTCTTTCCTAAAATGTGGTCCTGTGGTGAGGTTTCCTTAGCACCGTTATCATAAATTTGGCATGCTAGAATATGGAATTATGAAGCAATGCAGAGAGCTAATCCATATTGCTGACCATCCACGTTAAGGCAGACAGCTTAACTTTCTAGGCTCCTTCAAGTTTGGACACTGAGTTAATAACAACAAATAACATCTTTTCAGCCATTTTTTCTTCCAGACAATAACCCTAACAAATGCTGATTGCTCTGCTAGGGAAGGAACACAGGAA
This sequence comes from Pomatostomus ruficeps, assembly GCA_013400735.1. Classification (NCBI taxonomy): domain Eukaryota; kingdom Metazoa; phylum Chordata; class Aves; order Passeriformes; family Timaliidae; genus Pomatostomus; species Pomatostomus ruficeps. The sequence goes on along the minus strand of VYZT01062115.1, from coordinate 139,671 downwards.
AACTCCATTGGCTGGCTTTGCAAACAAATGGCAGTCATAACATTATAGGGTGGTTTATTTTTCAAGCCTCTCCTCAAGACATTGTAACATGAAGCCGCTATGGGAAAAATCAAACAATTTATTTTAGATCAACAGAGTTTAGAAACATTTAATAAGAATGTACAAATAGTTAAAAGTTCATTCACCCATATATTGGGCATTTAGTGAAGAATGAAGGGAATAGGGAAATTGTGGTTGACAGGAGAGAGGTTAGGCTGAGTCAGCAGTTTTAGGTGATGTGCTGCCTGAGAGTCTGAATAAAACTAATTTGACTTCAGAAGTGCTCAGACCACTATAAATCCAACTTTTCCAGGCTTGGGGCAGGATTCATAGCCCTGGATCACTAAAATCCCCAGAGCTGTGGGGCCTGTCCAGGCATGGAGGGTAGGACCTTGGTTCTGCTGTGATTTTACAACCACGGCTGAGAGGGAATGTGCCATTTGAAGGAGACCAGCTGGTCACCCAGTGCCAAACTCTCTTCTGCTGCTTTTCCCAGGTGAACATAGACTTCCAGACACGGGAGCTGACGAGAAGAAATGTGCAGGAGCCCTCCCTCTCATGCTTTGACCAAGCTCAGGGGAAGGTGCACAGCCTGATGGAGAAAGACTCGTATCCCAGGTTCCTGAGATCCAAAATTTACACAGACCTGTTGTCTCAGACCCAGAGGAGGCTCAGCTAGAGCAGTGATGGGGCCCTCAGAAACCATATGCTTCCCACAACAGCCAAAACCCATGTCTAAATGTGAAACTTTCTTGGTGTTAAAAGCAGTGGGAATGGGAAAGGAGGGAGAAGGGGCAGAGGAAACTTCCAGAGAGTGACCCAGGCATGATATTAAGACTCTTTGACTTTCTGTGCTTTTTTTTTTGGTTAGCAGTAGCGCCTTGCAGTTGTTGCCTCTCTCTAGCACAAACCCATAACCCTCTTGAATCACAGGGTCATCTGTTGGCAAGGCAAGTTTCCTTTAAAATTACTGTATTGGTTTATGTGTAAATAACACCTTTCCATCCTTCCACACATCTCCCTGTCTCTCACCTCTCCTCTGTGCTTGGAAGGGCCCCAAGGTCAGTTCTGACACTTGTGAAGCCACATCCAGCCCATGTCTCCTGCGCTGGCTGCTGGGGTCTGGATCTAGAAACCAAGGGGAGGGAGAGAGGAGACCAAGGCACAGGATTCATCCCCCTTCCCGGAGCGAAAACCATCAGCAAACTCAGCTCACATCCCCGTTTTGGTTGCACACCTTATGACACAGCTGCTACCCTGTCACTGCCCCTTATATTTCAGGGATGGAGACTAAGAGTATTCTCCACAAGACTGTCAAGGAGCTGAGTTTTCCTCATGAGGAAGGTAATCCCAAAAGCTCTCACTAGGCCTGGGCAGGCAAGTCTTCTAATGTGAATGATTGTTTTTCATGACTATTATTTATTTGTGTGGTACTTCAGCCTCAGGGCCCCAGTCGTCATTCAGGCTCTGTTGTGCTGGGCACTGTACCAAAACCTAGCACAAAGGGGCTCCTGGCTGCAACAGACTTGGTGGCTCCTCAGGAATGACCTGTTGGGAGACAGTAGAGAGAAGGAATGTCCCCTCTGCCCCTCGCTGAGGTGTAAGAAAAGCACAAGACCCATCTGCCGCAGTGCATGGCATTTTTCATGTGGTACCTGAGCAGCACATGGCAACATGAAAAGTCACAATTCTATTTTTATTATTTCCTGATTACTGACTGTTCCTACCTACCAATTGTCCACTGTGGGTGCCATGCCCTACAAAGAACTCCCCAAGACACAGACCCTGCTGCAGAGTGCTTGCTTCCAACGGGACACAGAGACCGTGAACAGGATGGGTGTCTCGGTCTGCAGTGGGGTGTGAGGTGTTCTTTGGGACTATTCCCATAGCCTGGATGGCCTCTGCAGAAGACTCCATGCAGATGTCAGTGGTGTAGCACCTCCTCTCTGCTGTGCAATAATTCCTACCATCTGATGGCCCCATTTCCATGGCGTTGCTGTTCCAGCTTGGCAGATTCTTGCAATATTTTCTAGGGGAGAAGCAGACAGCCTGTCTGTGGATTTGAGCTGTCAGACCAGAGGTCTGTTTTCTTAATTTAATGAAGGCCTGGAAAGCAACTGCATGGATCTTTTCCTTCTCTCAGTCATCCCCAGATCAGAGGCTGTAAACCTCTGCTCTAACCAAGGGTGGTGGGTGGGTTTGACACATCAGAAAGCTGCTGATAAACATTTAGTGTAATGTGGTGTAAAAGAGGTAGAATGAATTCTAAAGCCAAGCATAATGTGTTTGGAACAAGATACAAAAAGCCTGCTTGGATATTAAAAATTACTGTCCATTAGTTAAGTAGGAAACAGTTTTTTGGGGCTTTTTGTAAGGATGATGTGCAGGACAGTAGGGCAAATAGGTTTAGAATCAAGACAGAGGTGGTAACTATATTGGGTTTATTCTGAGGTTATATTCCTGGGGTCTCTAAGACACTGAAGTCTAAATACAGTGCAAGTGCAAACTTTATGTTCAGTAGGGAAACCTGCTTTTTGGTACCTGGTTGGTCAGCAGCAGAATTCTCCAGGTCTTTGGAAGGCAAATACTATCTCCAGTTAGATTTCCATGAGGAATGGCCAGAAAGAGTACCAGTGACCCAGCATTCCTGGCTGTCCTCTGTCCCTGCAAGGATACCTGAGGAGCAGGGGCTGTTGTGTGGTGACAGAGGTGACATTCTGCAGCCACACCCAGGCTCAGTGACACAGTTCCTGGAACTGTCAAGGCATGTGAGGTCCCTCATGCCGCATGTCCATCGACACAAAGCTTGAGGTCTGGATGTGGCAGTTTCACACAAATTTTTGCTGCTTGCTTGAAAGTGGGAGCAATGGGAGACATCTGGAAAATGCCCCAGATTTGCCGTGATTTATCCAATGGGAACAGATCATGTAGTACCTTAATGTCCCACAGCTTTATGACAAGCAAGGTGCAGTGAGATGGGTGTCTGGTGAACCTGTGCAACACGTTGAAGGAATCAGACATGGAAGCAAAGGATACAGAGCCATGCATCCAGTGGCTTCCCTGGTGGTATCTGGGCTGTAGGGAGTTGGTCACATCACCTCCTCAGCCCCTCCCTGGGGCAGGGAGTGAAGAGGGCAAACGAAACCACAGTAAAACACTCGGTGCTAGACTTGCGAGGGAGGATGCAAAGCTTCCCTCTCTGGCTGTGAGTAAAGGCTGGAAGAACTCCCCTTTCCCAGACACACTGTCTACCACACCTGTGTAACACAGGACAGGCTGGGATCTCCCAGGGGCACAGGCTGCTTTGGCTGAAGCAGTTTCCCTTGGGATCGCCTGTGGTCCCAGTTTTACGCAGTGATCCCACTGCTGCCAAAGAGCAGCTCAGCTTCCCAACACTGTGGCATCAAACAAGTGTTGGAAGTGGTGGAGGGAAGCCTCTTTTTCTGGCCCTTCCTCCCTTCCACCCTTCTCTTCCCTGCATGTGCAAAAAGCATCCCAGAGCTGCCCAGGATGTGAGAGCCAGCAGCAGGAGGCTTAAGCAGTCACAGCTTTTAAAGAGAAGGCAGAAGGCCACAATAACTGCCTTCTGGTACTTCTCTCCAGCCAGACCTTCTGAGTGGGTTTGGGTGGTGCTGACCTCTAGTGCCAGCTGAGGGACCCCAGACAGGGCTCTGCAGCACCTTATAGAGGGTCACAGAGATAATCAGGCGAGGGGACACAGCAGGAATGAGATGCTTGTGTTCAGGAATGTGAGTGGGGACAATCCCCAGGCTCCCCTGGTCCTGTTCAGAGTGTGACTCCATCTCTCTTCAAACTCCTCCAGCGTTGGTGCTGTTGCCCTTTCATTTCACGTCAGAACTCATGGAAAAACTTCAAAGTGGCCAACACCCTGTAAATCCGAGCTCCCTTCTCTCCTCCATCCACCTGGGGAATTGCTTGGAGCAGGGCACATCTGGAGATGCCATTGCTGCAGTGGTGACAGGAGCTGGAGTAAGGCTGGTGATGTAGGAGAAGTGTTTTCCCCATTATACTGATGCCAGATAATGCCTTCCATGGGAAACAGCATCCTAGAACACAGAAGGGAGGAAAAGTATTGTTTGAGGCATGTGAGTCAACCACAGTTATTTTTATTGCTGCTCTTGCAGTTCATCTCTCTTGAAGGAAAGCAGACTAGTTATTTAAAGTAAAATTCTGTTTTTCTTAAACAAGAAAATGGTACCAGCTACTTCTTTTATGCCAACTGCCATACTGAAGTGAATCAAAATAGGCAGCTCGTAGCTCTGCCCCTTAAACCAGGGGCTGATCTAGGAAATAATGACTGAGCCAAAGCTTCAGAAAGAACTGAGTGATGACAAATCCCCACCAAGGATAAATATCCTATCCTTGATTCATCTCTTCCTAGTGTGAAAGGGATATTCACAACCTACAAACCCATTTCCCCTCTTCACAAGCACACACCTCCAAAATTTCCCTCCTGTTTGGAATAGCATCAAAGTGTGCCATCACATGAAGAGAGGGGGAAAAAATTGGTTCACTTGGTTCTTTTTATTTTTTGCTGCCACATATCCAGTCAGCTCCCAGGTAGTTTGATGGCAGAAGGGAAAAAGAGTTTACAAATTTCCTTTCCCTTTTCTGTGAGCTTCAGGTGGTGTTAACTCCAGGATCAGATGCAGAACTGTAATCTGTCTAAAGTTTCTCCTGCTTTGGTCCAGCAGCCAGGCTTGGGATGATTTCCATCACATTTAGTGGACTCATTAGTGCACCAAGGGGTCCCTGTTGTCCATGATGGGGAGGTGTGAAGGGCAAAGTCTTGCCAGTCGAAGCAGGGGAGGGGGAAATTGATGTGTGTGTCTGGGAGGTATGGGTGGATGAGAGTGCATGTGACTTCTTCTGTATCTTATTTAGTGTCCTCTACTAGAGAAGCTTTTCTGAGACTTAGATGTGCATGTTAAAATAGGAGAATTAGGCATAAACTACATAAACTGAGATCCTTAGCCAGTGTTGTGTTTGCCTCATGTATAAGTCTGAGTAGTAGTAAGAGACATAAAACTCTGCTAGGCTTCCAGTTACCCCTAAGAGCACATGTATCAAACTGAACTGAATGTTCACTGATAGACACAAAACCAAAATGTTTACAGCATTCAGAGCAATAGCAAAGCATACCTCATGCCAGTCCTGGAGTGCCTCTCACCCGTCAGTGCAAGCTCTCTCCTCCCTGGGGGCCTCTGGCTTCTTCCTCCAAACCCCTCTTTCCTCTGTCCTGTCCTGGTGGTCTTTCCTCCTCCTCCTCCTCCTCCTCCTTAAAGCACTCCAAACCTTCCTGTCCACCAGCACTGTTTGTCCTCATCTAGCTGAGCCTGGGACTCCCATAACATCCCTGTTTGCTATCCTCCAACTCCATCTATCCCTTCTCTCTTCTTTGCCTTTCCCTTCCCCAGACACTCGTCTCTGGTCACGCCATCTCCCTCCTACACGCCTCCAACTGCCACTGTAAACTCCTAGGAGCTCCTTCTTGCCTGTTATATAAGAACAAAACATTTCACATAATTTCTGCATTATCTTTCATTCCTGGGGCTGCTGCAGTTGTCTCCTTCCTTGGTGCTGTGCTCTCTCCAGCATCGTAGCATTATATCCCAGAACTGGAATTAAAGTTCATTTTGCTGCTAGACCAGAATGCTTCTCTCTACCATGCACCCCTTGGGCTTTGCAGAGGCTTGTCTTGTCCCCAGGTCTTTTGTCTTCCTTCTTTTTCTCCTTCTTCCATGCACGCTGCACATGCAGTGCTTGTGGCAGGGGCTGGCTAGGGGAGAGGGCAGCCGTGCTGGGGTCACTCATAGCTGGGCTCCCCCGTGGCTCTCTGGTTTATAAAAATAGTCTCAGTAAAGGTGTGTGGGTTGTATTTGTTTGGCAAAGTCAGTCGTTGTACTCTGTGCCTCCTCCTGGCTTTACAGGAGGATGTGTCTCTAATCTGGGATTGCAGTGAACTCAATGGGAGTTCAGGGAACTGAGGCCGTGGGAGGGAGGTGGCAGAGGGGGATGAGCCTGTTACCAGAAACATCCAACATTCCTGGCAAAAAGGCACAGGAGCAAAGGCAGTGCCTGCTTCTGGAGGGCTCTCGTATATCAGGGAGCTATGGGGACCAGCTTTGCTGTGAATTGTTTGTCTCAAGTAGCCACACACCTCCTGGTTTGCCTCATGTGCTGTGTGCCCCAGGCTGGATCTAAAACATGACGGATGAGGAGCTGCTTGGCTTTGCACTTTCAATGTAGATAACAGTGTTATCCTGAGAGAAATGTCTTCATGTTGCTCTATCAGTGCCTGAAGCCACCAGCTGAAAGCAGAGAGGGGAGGGAGGTACCTTCTGCTGTGTTTACTCCTGCAGACCTCTGTGGGATTCCTGGCAATGAAGAGAGCAGGGTACAAGCACACCCTGGGGTAGATCTCCCTTCCTTAAGAACCACGATTGAAGATCTCTTCTTCTAACCTCTCCCCCCAAGTCCTCTATGAGATACCCAAATCAGAGTTCAGATTTGTCTTTAAGCTCCTTGGCACCTCCACTTTGGTGGGATGGCAGCGTCCCCCTGAGGACCTGACTACAAACCCAAGTGCCCAGTAAGGCTGCTTGAAATAACAATGACTTGTTCCTTTGGAAATAAATTTGTGGGTGGCTCAGAAGAGACTGAGGATGGCTCTGCTGTACGCAGTGAACTCAGAAGTGAGCCACCAGATAGAAAGAACAACTCAAAATACTTCCCTCTGCCACATTTTTATTTTCATGAGAGCCTGCTGCTGCAGCTGCCTCCGTGGTGTCTGGGTGCTGCTGGAGTGGGGAGGTATCAGCAGGAGTGGTTTGGGCAGGCCACGCAGGCTGTTCAGTCTGATCCCTTCCCGCTCAGGGAAAGGCATGGGCTCGGCTCCTTGGGTTCCCTCTGTGTTAGCTGCTTGTTTGCTAGGCTCCCCTTCCCTGGGGGGCTGGAAAATCTCCTCAGCCACGCCATGCATCCCGCTGGCAATGGTACCCCACTGAGTCGTGTCACCACGTTGTGCAGTGTTACCCACCTCTTCTGTATAGAGACCCTGAGGACGTAATAAACAGCCTGAGACTATTTATTCTCTGCCTGAGTGTCTGAAAAGCTGCGAGTAATCCCGGGGATGGAGGGGTGTCTCCCAGCCAAATTGCTGAGGGGAAAGAGGATGGGAGAAGCTCTTTCTCAGACCCTGGTTCCACTGGTGCAGGCATGCTGGATGGGGCAGCAGAGTGGGGATGTGCTGTCTCCAGGCAGCTGATTGCTCAGTTAGAGCAATATAGACTCAGGCTCCCTGGAGGTACAGTTTGGGGAGATGAGTCAGAAATGTGTCAGTAGAACCTGCAAGGAAGGAAAATCTCAAGAGCCTTCCACGACTACACTTCTTCCCTTCTCTGGGTACCCTCCGCTGCTGCCTGTGATGGATTCCCTGCCCCAAATCCCAAACTCAATCTGCAGGACCTTCCCAGAGAGGTCTGGTTCTCCCTGCCGGGAGCGTGGCAGGGGGACACGGGGCTGCAGAGGCAGCAGGTGGGCTCTGTCTCTAACACACATCTTGCTTTCCAGCCGGGAGAAGCCGTGATGGCTCCGGAGCAAACGCTCTTTATCAGCCCATTAACCCCCAGGCACCCAGCCAGAAGTGGCTGCGGCAAAGGTGGCAGAGCCGGGGCATCACCTGCTCCGTGGTGGCACTGCTTTCACCTGCCCCTCTGTCAGCCTCTCCATCGCACTCCCTTATGGCCAAAGGTTGAGACGGGTGCTGAGCCTGCACCAGGAACAGCGGTGAGGGATGCACAAGCTCCCGGGAAAGGGAGCAGTGTGGATGGATCAAGCGTGATCAGGTCACAAAGGGCAAACAACAAATGAAGAGTATTCTTCAGACCATAAAAAGCAATCCTGTGCTCCAGCAGGCAGCTCACACCCAGGTCTCAGCTTGCTTCATCCTTATGGGATAAACCCATAAGGTTTATGGGAGGGATGAGCAGGAATAGGGTGAGAGTCACCAGCCAGTCATGGGCCAGTTTGGGGAGTCTGGAGGAGTTTGGGATTGCTGGGGAAGGGTCAGGCAGCAGCTGAGGGCAATCCTGGGTAACGAGGGGGAAGGGGAGGCATTAGCAGGGGCAGGGGTCAGGGCAGTTGAGGGGAGCTTAGGTTTTAATGGGAAATTGCAAGGTGAGAGATTTATTGCAGAAACTGTGGGGTTTCAGTGAGGAAGGGCTGAGGCCAAGCAGAGCATCTCCTGAGCAGGTCTGGCCAGCAGGAAGAGCAGTGACCTGGATCTCATCTGGCCCTGGACACACAGAGAGCTCTCCTTGCCTGGTACACAACCCAACCTCCCTGCAAAAGGTGAGTGTTTGCTCTGTGGTCTGCACAGGGTTGCATTTAAAATAAAATTAAATGGACTTGTTTGCCTCTGGAAACAGGTGCAGTGGAATTTATCAGTGCCTCTGGCTTCTCTCTATTCCCCTTATTTTTCCCCCTAAATCCCTTCTTTTGTTGTTTTTCCTTTTCATCTGCTGCTTCTTCCCTCTAAGCCTGTCTCTGAGCCAAACCAATTTGAATGCATCCAAGGAAGGATCTGCCATTAGTGCTGCTCTGTCTCTCCTCTTAGTTAGGATATATTTAGCCATCATCTTTAGTTTTTTTCTGGCTGTTCAGTGGCTTTAAAAAGCAGGTGCTGGGAACGGAAAGAGAAGATTAAAAGTACCTGCTGTCAGCTACCTCTCCCTGTGCAGCTGTGCAAAGCAAGCACGTGAGCAGAGTGGATAGCAGCTGCCCCTCGAAAACCTCATTTGTAATTCTAATTTTTTTTTAAATTTCAATAATCTCTTTCTGCACTGCTACAAATTTCCAGAGCAGTTATTTCCTCCCATGCCGCATGTGAATGCGGCATGTTGGGAATCCATCAAACGCTGCATGGGTGAGGGATCCTTCCTGGGTAGCTGCCTGTCCTGGGATGGAATGGGCAGGCACAGATGGAGCCAGGCTCACCTGTAACCACAGGAATGGGGCATCCCACAGCAGCCCCTGACTGTGCTTGTCCCATAAGCTGTGCCCATGGCCGAGACCCAGCTGCAGCGTGACTGCTCAGGGACCACTTGCAAAACCCTGGCTGCTGTCTCAGCCTTGGCAGCTTCCCTGCTCCTTCCTGGCACCATCATCGAATTGTTCAGGTTGGAAAAGATTTCTAGGATCATGAAGTCTAACCACTAACACAGCACTGCCAAGCCCACCTCTAAACCCTGTCCCCATCATTGCACTCCTGCCTGCACAGCACCAACCTCCATCCTATTCCCATCTCCTTTGCTTACTTCCCTTCTTAAAGACATCAAGAGCTTGCAGGTAGAGGAAAGGTCTATGCAACATAAGCAGGGCCTTTAAACCTCCCATTTCTGCTTCTTTGCATCCAGCATCTACCTGATTTCATGGCAGGCTCCACTGGAGCACTGCAGAGAGTGAGTGGTGTTGCCTTCAGGTTTGACCATTCCTGATTGCCACCTCTGTGGTTTCCCACTGGTTTGGGAGAAATCAGGGACAGACTCCTTGGTGAGCCTGCCTGATGATACAATGAGACCCCAACAGTACAGCTCACCCTGGCTCTTCTTCTCCTCCTCCCTGCCTCCCCTTCCCATCTATTTCTGCATCTTCCCCTCATTGCACTCAAACAGCACAAAAATACTGCTGCCCAAAACTCTCCTCAGAGATCTACCATGCATTGGGGCACTTTGCACCCTGTCACCATACCCTTGTTTTCCTTCTCCCCACCCCATTTCTGTAGTTTGGGGCTGAAACCTTCATTTTTGTGTTTTCCAAAGTTGCTGGCACTTTACAAAGTCCCTTGACTAATGGTGTGTGTTCTGCTGCTGAGGGTGAAGCCAGTCAGTGGCTGTACCCCCCAAATGCTGGCAAAGGGGGACTGTGGATGCAGCAGGTGCCTTCACAGCCCAGCCACCTCCCAGCCTCAGCAGGCAGAGACCCCCCCAGAGCATCTGCCAGGGTTATACCAGGACCTTCCTGGTGGAAATGAAATTGGTCCCTATGGATGGGAGGTGGAATGGTGCTGGCAAGGCTGTTGCACGGTTCTGGGAAGGGAGCCTGGCCCCAGGAGTTGCGACACAGATGAGTTTTTTGTGTTCCAAAATAAGGACTGATAATGGAGGCAATGGAGCTGGAGCCACGGACGGCTGCTAAGCTAAATGAGACAGGAAGCACATAATTAAATTAGATACAGAGCAGCATGAAGACATCTGAGTACACATACACGGCTGGGCTGAAAGGCTATTGCATAACCCTGGTAAGAGCTCTGCAACATTAAATATTTCACCTAGTGCAGCCCATGCTGGCGAGCTGCCTGTCCTTGAATAGCTGCTCCATCAAAGAGGAGAGGCACAAAAGCTGCCCGAGGGAGCGGAGGGGTCAGGTGATGACTTATGCAGGGGCCTGGTGGCTGTGGCACGTGGGCAGAGGGTCTGTCCTGGCCTTGGTGAGGAGGGCTTTGCTGTAACAGCCCAATCCCATTCCCGTGCCTGGGGTCAGACCTGCACACATGGATCTGGCACTGCCATGTGTCCCAGAGCCCCACTGTGGATCAAACACCCTGATGTGCACATGACATTTCCTGTGACTTTGTGCCTCTTCTGGCTGAGCCACTGTGGTGCCCCAAAAGACACAGCCTTAGACTGACTCCTTCCCTCTCACTGGGGTTATACAGGGCTCTCTCTCTCACCATGCGCAGCTCCTCACCTCTGCTTCACTATCAGCTTTGCCTCACCTGAGCCCAGAACTTCAAAACTGCCACAAAGGACAAGGTAAAACCACACACACACTTGTCCAATGCACTTTATTTCTCTGGGAAAAAGCAGCAGGGAGACAGGGACCAAAGCAAAGAGGGGGGGCCAGCAGGCTGTAATCTCAAGGTAGAGAGGTGCAGAGTTTCTCTGCTCTGGCTCAAATCCCCCATGCTCCTCACCAGTTGCTGTTGTTGCCATCCCAGCTGTGTTTTTGCCATAGTTACTTGAAGCCTGGCTGCTTCAAGCAGCACATGGTTCCCAGCACAGTGGCTGTGCCAGGCACCATGGAGTTGCAGCCAGAAATCATCTGTCCCGTGTGCCTGCAACACATGTCCAGGCTCCTGGAGGTTTTCCTCTCGGCATGACCTGCTCAGATGATGCCTCAAACACCAGGGAGAGTTACCAGAGCATCCTGCGACTTTGCAGATCTGCAGGCGGGAGGATGGGCTGCAGTTTTATGGGGGAAAAGGACAGAGGTGAACTCCTGCTTAACGCCAGGCGTGCCCCGAAATGATGAGGCAGAACAACACCATGGCATCACTGAGCACTGCCTCTGTGTGGAAAACCACACACAGGGAGGAGACGGAGATGTAGGTGATGAGGAGAAGAGCTACTGCCACTCTAAACCCTTTGGTCATCTGCTGCAGCTGTGTGGTGAGTGCCAACCTGCTTTTGCAGGGATTGAACTGAATGATCTCCAGATCTCCTTTCCAACCCTGACCATTCTGTGCCTCTGTGGAACAGCTGAGTGTGACCCTCCACTCTGGGTACCAGGAGCCTGTGCCCACATCAATGTGGCACTGCTGCTGTGACACCAGTGCTCCCAGCACAGTGCTGAACTGGGATGAAGAACCGAGCTGGTGTGGTCAAGCATTTCGAAAACTTAGATCAAGCACTGTCCATGCTGTGGGTGTGCACAGACCTTCCCAGCAGCTGTTCAGGCAAAGGCAACCTTACAGCCCTCTTGCCTTTACTCTTCCATTTCTTCCCTTAAATCCACAGCAAGGATCACAGCTCTAATCATGGTTTTAAGGCACAGAGAAGACATGAATAAGAGCTTCGTGTAGCTCCAGTCATTTATCTGTAGCTGAATATTTGCTAACCAAGAAGGCTTAAACTTGATTATTTGAGTGAAAAACCCCAGAGCCATGGAGAAAGAGGCTGCTCGTACATTAGAGCTGAGACAGGAGCTAAAACGTTGTGTTCAGTCATTAGTCCTGATGCATTTTTCCTGTATGTCCATGAGCAAGACAATTCTGTGGCTTTTTCTAAGTGATGAGAGAAAGACAGGACTCCCCTTTACAGCTCAAGGGAGCTAAGGTGCCTCATGATCCTCTCCAAGTCTCCGATCCAAATATCCTCAGGCTCCTGCTCCCAAAGGCAGCTGGAGAGGAGCCTGTCTCCCTGGCCCAGGGCCGAGATGGCTTCAAGCTGCCACTCTCCTGGCACAGTTCATCTCTCCTGGGAAAGATGCTCTGGCAATGGGAAAGCTGCTCTGGCAATGTGCTGAGTGTGATGAATGCAGGCAGCAAGGGCAGGAGACAACCTGGAAAAATGTCTGAGCTGGGAATAGCAGGGGTGAAGTAGGGAGGAAGGGAGAGGATGAGGAGTTAAGTGGCAGCTCTTGCCCTTGCCCTGGGCTGGCCATGAACAGGGGGGTTTAAGGTCACTCCCTTCCAGAGCCACTGAGCTGGGGAATTGCAGGGAGGGCAGCTCTCTGGGACCTGTGTGAGCCTGACCTCGGCACAGGGGACCTATTGGTTGCCATGGACCTCTAGTGCTTGTAGCACCAGACCCTGGATTGCTGGTGTGCAGTGTCTGACACTGGTTTAACCCTTTCTCTTCATCTTTCTGTTTTGCTGGCTCAGTCCTTCCCCTCCAGTTTCCAGCCTCTCCCCAGCTTTTAATCTCCTTTCAGTTTTCAGGTCTCATCAGGATCCTCCATTATCAGATGCTTTCCCAAGCTTTGGCTTTCTTTGATGTGCATCCCTTCCCTTCTCTCACCATACACCCAGCAGGGAATTTGTGATGAAGTGCAGCTTCAGCCAGCACATGGGGCCAGACATTGGCCTTATATATTCCAGCTGTGAACTGGCAGTGCCATTAAGGGGGAAGTGCAAACATTACACCCTTCTACTCTATCTATATCGCACTGCCTCAGAAAGCACAAACGATGCTGCCTCGCCCTGCTGGGGACGGGCATCCCCTGCTTAAACCACTTGGGCAGAGCCTGCTGTTGCGATGCTGGAAGTGCGGAGAGGTTTGGAAGCCCTCGGGCAGCAGGATGAAGCAGCAGGACGGAGCTGACGACTCTCACCGTGCGCTACAGCGTCTGTCCTGTCCCTCGCTCTCCCACCCGCGCTCCCACCCGCCGGCGGTTACTCAGCAGGCTCCACACGTCGGTGGAAACGAGCCTGTTTTTTCCTGTTCTCGAGGAAGCAGCTATGACTGTGATGCTCAAGGACAAGCCTGGGCCTCCCACTCCCCCCTCCCTTACCAGTACACACAAACTTACCTAAGCTCTTATCTTCACGGGCGCTGCCAGAGCAGCTTTTGGTTGGCTGGAGGCTGGAGCAATGCTGGGTCCCCCTCCCCGCTCTCCCGCCTCCCACCCGATATAAAGCGCGGCTCCGCGCCGCTGTTCCAGCCGCCAGCACCGAGCGCGGGGCAGGTGGTGCCGCAACCGCCTGTTGCAACCCCCTGCCGTCCCCGTAAGGACCCGATGAGTTGCTGGATGCCTGGGTGCCCAGCTCTCAGCATGTGCCGGGGCTTAGCCGCGCTCCCCATCACATGCCTGGAAAGGTAAGGCGCTTCTGGGATGCAGAGGGTTCGCTGGAAAAGATGCACCTGGACCAGCCTCAGCTGCTGTGGATGTGATGTTAGGGCAGAAAGTGGGGTGCAGACCTCAAGAAAACAAGCAGCGAAGTGATTTGTTGTGGCTGCATCCCTTCTGCTCCCCAGGAGGGGAACACGGAGGTAAAACATGCGGAGGGAGAGAAGGCTGGACAGGGCTGCCCGGCGCGTGTCGGGCTGTACAAACACACCAGGGTTTCTCTGGCTTTGTCTCTGCACAACTTGCTTCGAGTTGATAGCAACAGGAGTATTTTTGTCAACACGGTTGAACTGTTCAGTGACATATTGCTCCTCTTGCCAACCACGGCTGCGAAGCTCCACGCTGACGGCTTGACATTTAAACACTTCTTTTCGTATGGGCGCCTTGGGACGCCTGAAGGAGCCGCGGCACACAAATAGCAGCGGGGCCACACGCCGCCTCGGGGGCACCTTGGGGACAGGAGCCTCTTCTCCTCCCGTGCTGCCGTAGACACCTCCCGGTAGGGAGGTGCCTCCGCCGTGCCCGAGCCGCGGAGCCGCGCGGACAGGCAGGAGCATCCCAGCCTCTGGCACAGGAGCATCGTGCTGCCACTGGCTCCTAAAGGCATGGGGTAGGTGGATGGCACTGCTGCGGAGCGCAGCCCTCTCCACGGCCTGGTGACAGGCTCCTGGGGACCCAGGGGCACCCCAAAAAGAGAGCAGGGAAGCAGCAGCCTGGCAGCAGGGAGATGCTCCTGCTCTGCCGAGAGGAAAGAAATCGCTGTGTTTTTCCAGTGGTTTGAGAGCAGTGGAGTGCTGCCGGGAGAGTGGGATGGGAAAAGGAACCGGGTTAGCTCCGGGGAGCTGGGGGACCTCCACCTGAGCTCTCAGCAGCTGCTCTGTTACCTGCCCCAGAGGAAAGTGCTCGTCGTGCTCCATATTCCATGTGTCTGTAGCTGGGAAGTGGGCAGGAGAAAACAGTCCCCCAGGCTTAATGCGCTGCCGAGCGTGGTTGCCAGGGAGCAGGAAAAGCAAGTGGGGGGCATTTATTTCATACATCAGAGGGCAAAGAAGTGGCTGAAGCTGGGGAGCGAGGGCTGTACCTCCGGGCCCGGGGCGGGGGG
>VYZT01062115.1:105477-124853 GCA_013400735.1 Pomatostomus ruficeps | reverse complement strand
CGGACGGGGTGGGACGGGTGCAGCAGCAATCTGATGGCCCAGCAATCCCATCTCTCCCCTTCCTCCCTCCCTTCCAGAGCCAAGGATCTGAAGACCCGCTTGGGGATCCTGCTTCATAAACCTGAGCTGGGACACAAGACTGGGAGCTCCAGCAAGCTGCAGCTGGGCTCCAGGCAGAGGTAAGGCAAGAATTGTTCTGTCCCAGGTTCAGCCCGGGCCAGGTCCCCATGGATCAGGCTTTCCCGAGGGATGCTCCTGCCCATCTCCGCAGAAGAGAGTACAGAGCACAGCTCCCCCTCCCCATAGTCCCACCCAGACAGGCTGGGAAGGCGGATCACTTCCCAGCTCCGGCGGTTATAAAATCCGATGGGGGAACGGATGCTCTGGCATTAGGCACAGAGAGCAGGGCCTTGGCAAGAGGCAACAAACCCGCAGGGCTCCTGCACTTCCTGGTGTCTCACACCAGTGGCTGGGATCCCTGGGGAATTCAGGCAGCATTAAACACAAAACACTAAATATTGCTGCTGGGGGAAGGGGGTCTTCTTGCAGAGAGGGCTCTGCTGGACTGGTACCAGCAGAAAAGGGCTCTTCTGAGCATTCCCTAGAGAGCCTGCTGGACTTGTATCGGCAGAAAAGGGTTTTCCTGAGCATTCCCTAGAGAACCTCCTGGCCAGCAGCATGGAGCTGAGGTCGGGTGAGCCATCAGGGAAGGTAAAAGAAAAGGAGGAGAGAGGAAAGAGAGCCCACAGGTAATGGACATTGGCCACTTGCTTTGGTTTCCTGCTGAATGCCACTGTCTCCCACTGATGGAGCTGCATAGCTGAAGTGCTCCCATCCCTCGCCACTGGACAGCGAGCCTTACATCCTTTTGTCTTTTTCAGAGACACCTCCCGAGAGGTGCTGGAATGGAGGGAGTCCTTTGACCAGCTCCTCAAGAGCAAAAGTGAGTAGCATCTTGTTTTCTTCTCTTGGTGAGAGCATGTAGGACAAATGTACTCTTAGAGAGCTGTATGCCTGAAGTCAGTGTACAACAAAATCTCACCTCCTCCTCAAATGAGGTGTTTTAGGATTTAGAAAGAGGTCCCTTTCCTTCCCAGATCTGATGCACAGGCCTCATTGCCTTGCCTCATGAAGCTGTAGCCTTTTCTCCTGGCTGGGTGTTTTTGGGGGGCAGAAGTGCTATCTCACAATGCTTCACTGCTGCCTTGGGGCAGGAGCATTGTCACAGGCATCCCATGTGGAGCAGCCCTCCAGGGGGAACGTCATGGTATTTCCATATCACCCCTTTCTCCACACTCGGGAGAAGGCAGTGTCTGCTCTCAGTGTCTGGTGGGGACAGAGATGCAGCCACATTCCCTCAGGCTTGCTCAGAAAACTGCATTGCTGCCCTCTGTCTGTCTGTCCTGTGCCTCCAGGGATGTCTCTTCCGCAGGGAGAAGGAACTCAGCTGTTTTACTGAGTAACCATAGCCTTTTCCCCTCTGATATCAGCTGTATGTCTGGGTTCCTGTGGGATGCTGTCTCCCTCTCCCTATGCAGGCACCTCCTCCAGACCCAGATATGGGACCTCTTTTTTAGTCCCACACACTCCTTTCACTGGTCTCTGCACAATGGCAGAAGTGCCAAATTTTAATTGAAAAGTAGTTATCTATCTTAAAAGCTCTTTCCCACCCAGACAAAGTCTTCCACAGTGCTAGTCCAGGGCCAAGTGTGTTTTTTTCCCAGCCTTCCTCACGTGCTGTGATGGCTAATGAGCATCTCCAGCTTTGTAACTTAATACACTCTTCCAGCACAGCTCTGAAATCCCTGCTGCAATTACTCTCCCATCCTCATCATCTCGTTCCACCCAGATCTCAGTTGAGAAATCAAAATAAAGGCACTGCTGCTCAGTTCCTGCAGTGTTCCGATGCGTCAGCGCGCTTCTCCTTAGGTAGAATTAGCTCTTTTCCGAAGCAGTAAAGAAAATACTCTGAAGCCTCATTATGGAAAGGTCAGATAAATAAAACCAGAGGATTACTCGTCTGTGGGAAAGGATTTTATTGGAGTCTAGAGGCCAATTAGCAGTGTCTCAGAGGGTGGAATTTGCCTGGAGGGAAAGGAAATCTGCAGATGTCACGGTCGTAGCTCCCAGGGTGACACTCGCCAGGCAGTGTCTGCTGCTGGTCCTGCTCCTCCTCCTCCTCCTCCCTGCCTTCTGTTCCATTAACTGCTCTTCTCTCCCCTCCCCAGGTGGCGTAAATGCCTTCCACACCTTCCTGAAGACTGAATTCAGTGAGGAGAACCTCGACTTTTGGCTGGCATGCGAGGACTTCAAAAAGACCCGGTCGAAAACTAAGCTGGCCTCCAAAGCCAACAGGATCTTCGAGGAGTTTGTCCAAAGTGAGGCGCCCAGGGAGGTAAGAGTATTTTCTGTGGGATTAAATAGGGTGGGAAAGGAGTAAAATATACTGGTGGGTTTTATTAAAGTGTTCTTGGATCAGTGGGAAGATGTGCTCTTGTTCATGAGAGCTTTAATTTCTAACATCGTGTGGTCCATCACCATTGGCTTGTTAGTATTGGAACAGACATTGAGTTCAACCATGAAAGGATAGAAAGGTTTGTGAGCATCTTCACCCTCATCTGAAGATGGATTAAAACCAGTTTTTGTCCTCCAGTAGAAGGGGAGTTAATGTTTGTGGGTGCTGCTGCCTTGCAGGTGAATATTGACCACGAAACCAGGGAGATCACCCGCAAGAACCTCTCGGGGGCCACTTCTGCCTGCTTCAACGAAGCCCAGGCCAAGACCCGCACACTGATGGAGAAGGACTCCTACCCCCGCTTCCTGAAATCCGCCTCCTACCAGGACATGACCAAGCAGGCCACCAGCCGTGGCACCAGCAAGCGGTCGCACACCTGACCCAAGCCCCAATCCATGGCGGGGGGATGAGCTGGGGGGCCAGGCACAGGTTGGGATATGGTTTGCAAAGGCTCAGGTCCGTGTGGTGGGGTTTCGGCTGAGGTTCTCGGATTTTAGCAGGATCCCCAGGGCCTCAAGTGCTTCCCACTCTGCATGGAGCCGCTGGGCCTGGCATTCCTCCCTCCCTGGGGGAGCAGAGTGGGTGGGAGCCCAGAGCCTCCCCTTGCAGCTCGGCTGGAGACCTGCATCGCTGCAGAGACAGAAAGAAACCAGATTTGAGCTGCAAGTTCAGGAGAAAGGGATGGGATTCCCCTGGGCACCCACAACTGAAGAGGTCCCACCTGCTCTCTGACCTGCAGCATCAGCCACCAGCTGTGGGGCCAGCACAGGAGCCTGCCATTCCCACACACAGGGAATAGCCAGGACAAAAGCCCCAAGACTACGTGGCATTTTCAGCTGAGGGATCCTGTGCCTGCCTTCTCCTGATCCCAAGACCCTCAGCTGTGTCCTATGCATGCTCTGCATTGAAGTTTTCCACCTCTTTCCAGTGCAGTGATGTTTTTATCCCTTGTTTGAGCTCCACAACCTTCAGATTGCACCTAACCTTAGGTCACGTGCGCAATGTTTTATTCCTATTATTGTTATTTATTTTATCATTGTTGTTATTATTATTATATCTATATTTATTAGAAGAGCACTGCTGAAAGCACACACATGTGTCTCTCGCTCCAAGGAGCTTGTAAATTAAATTATTTAGCTGTTTCTACCACTTAGCATGCTTCCTACCTTTTCTGTAGTAGTAATATGAGAGGACTAGACAGATTTGTAGCACAATTGTGGAGCAAGGTACGCCAATAGCAGCAGGGAGAGCTGCTAGAGGGTTTGGAGGACCATGGCTGACAGTACAAGGATGCTTTGCAGCCCATGTTGTTTTCTTTCTCTCCTTAAAGATGTGGAAGACATCTCAGCACCCAGCAGCTTGTCCTGGGCAGAGAATAGAAAGGTCAAGCAGGCACTTTGGTGAGCAACCCTATGGAAAGCTTGATTTTCACACAAGGGAGAGAAAACCTGGAGCTTTGCCTGGGTTTGTAATTGGGCATGGTGTCCCCTTGGATGGTGAAACCAGCCTGCAGCCACAGCACTTTACCTGTGGAGTGAGTGATACCAGTGCCGTGAATTCAGTGACTTGGAGGGGTGGCAGGACACATCCTCAGCTCAGATCTGGAAGCAGCTCCTCAGAAAGTCCCTCTCAGCAGGAATTTTGGGGTCCTGGAGAGGTGTGGGTCCCACTTGGCAGCAATGGTGCCAGCAGCTGGGTGGGTGGGTGGTGTGGGTCCTGGGGAACGTGCCACCAGTGCTGCTCCCTGCTGAGGGCAGCTTCCCGGGGCTCCGTTTATCCCTAAAGACCAAACCTGGAGGTTCTTATCCCACTGGTACTCACTCTTTGCCAAGGGAACTCTCTTTTGCCTCCCTGTCCCAGCAACAGCCAGAGTACAGAATCATTCAGGCTTTTCACAGCTGTTTGAGCAAAGCAAGGGACCAAGAACCGGTTTAGGGATGTTATTCTGAGTCTTCTTCCACCATCCCCATCCTAGTCCCACCTCTGAGCCTCTGACTATGGTTCTGGCTGTGTTTACAGGGAGATCTCAGCTGCTTTCTTATTTATTATTTATTTTTACAACTGGAACCACCTTCGCTGTGTCTGAAGTGAGCGATGCACAATGGTCTGTTCTCATTACTGCCATCATGTTGTCATTATAAAATAAAATGTAAAGAGGAAAATACCCTGACAACATGGGTTGGGTCTTTATTTTATTTGGTTGTGGGCTTTCAATCAAATTTTACATTCTAATTCTGGAATGCTTTGGAAAGCCTGCAAAGCTGCTTGCGTTGGGTGACTCGGGGTATTTCCAGTCACTTTAAAAGTGACAATGTCAAGAGCAGAAAAGGAAAGGGGAAGATTTTTGAAGAGTAAAGCTTCGTGGTATTTGGTTTATCAAAGAAAATCAAAGAGTTCATAGAAAGAATGAAAGCAGAAGTGAAGTTTTGAATATATGAACTGCCAGGGTATTCAGTACTGCTTGTATTGCTCATAATTTCTGAGCCCCTTACAGGACTGCAGTTTCCAATATCTGCTTGGTATTAGTAAGACACCAAAGTCTTAAAATTGGGAGGATCCAAGTGAGGGCTGCTTTTTGTACAAAAAACCTGCTTTTGGGTCACTCACATAAATAATGCTTGATTTTTGTCAGTAACACACTTGATGACTGAATTCACTGACAAGGGGGAAACTCTCTGGTATTAGAGGGGCTTTTGAAAAACATCCTATTCCTGTGCAGAGTGTGCTGAGGTCTGAGTAGTTCCCTGGAATGCCCTGGGAGGGAAAAAGAGGGCTACATGGTCTGTGTCCCTCCAGGGAGAACTCTCCATGGAAGCACCCAGGGCTGCCTGTGGCAACACGGGGAGAGGAGCACCCCAGTGCAGCTTGAAGAAGTGCTTGGAATAAAAACTCAAGCAAAATATGTTTTTTTCAGTTGCCTTCTTTCTATTTATTGCGTGTTCTGGAAGCCAAAATTAACTGGCCTGCGTCAGCGGAGGAGAACGTGAGGGGACTGCTGAGGAGGAGCTGGAATCACAGGGGAATAACTCAGAAATATGCATGTTCCAAGGTGTTACTATGAGCACAAGCCACCCCCTGCCATTCAAATGCATTTTACAAGCACCTGCAGCTACAAGAGGACCTCCTGTCCCCTCTTATACAGCCATGCAGGGACCAAGGATCACCAGGCACTGTAAAATACATTGACTCTGCTCCATCCCTATTCCCTACCTATCCAGAGGAAAGCAGGTTGAGCTTCCCCTCACCTTTAATTTCCTTTTAAATTAAGCTTGGCCTTGTGTTACAAGCCAGGTAATTTGGGATCATAGCAGTTTGCATTTATACCTGATCTTTGTACGTATCAGAGGGAAGAAATGAGCTGAAAAGTATTCAGGAAATATTTAAATTACTTGTCAGGAAAGAGTTAGAGCAGCAAAGCAGACTAGAAGAAGCTAGAATCAAAAATAATATTGTTATTATTTTGTTATTGTTTTTTTTAAACTGTAGCTTCTGAATAAAAAATATGAATACTTTGTCTTGCATACCTTGAAGTTAATTTAAAACTGATTCTCTATTAAAAAAAAATTAAATAGGCCAACAACCACAATAAAATAAAGAAGAAAAATATAGAATTAAATCTTTTAAAGCTTTCTTTAGAAGGAAATTTGAGGCTGTGTCTGTCCTGGCTGCATCACACAGGGCCCAAGCTGAGTCTCAGCCTTGGTGGCAGCTCTCAGACCCCACAGCTGATCCTGGACAATCCCATTTGCAGCCCAGTTTCCTCTCCACAAGCCTGAGATGCTTCCCAAAGAGAAAATCCAGTCACTAAAAGCAAGCCTTGCATCCAGTTGTGGCTGCTGCCAAAACCCAGTGGCAATGCAACAAAACCTTAAAGCCTCGGGGGGATAAAAAAAACCCCAACCCACAAAACCATGTTGAGAAAGAGGAGCCAAAGCTTCCCTCGGTTGGCTGTGGTCACTTGCAATAAACCCTGGCTGAAGTTTCCCAAGGAGGAGGCTGTGAATTTGGAAGCAGCTGAGGGGATTTGAGCTCCAGGGAGCCAATGTGGGGGCTGGCACTGCCCTGCCCCCCAGGCTGTGAACACATACTTGCTCCAGGGCCAGGTTTCCATGAGCCAGGATGGGGGGGGGGGGGAATTTATTTGGTGGAAAAAAGCTCTTTCCCTGTGCTCTGGGGCCTGGAGCACTTCCCGCAGCAGCTCAGGGGCTCCTGCAGCCAGAGGGTCCCTGCTCTGGTGAGACCAAGCAGATTGAGGGTGGCCTTAGGACACGGATGCAGGAGTGCACTAAGACAAGTATTTAGGCAGGTGGATGTGCATATATACAAGTGTAAGAATTCTGAGCTTTCTTTTTCCATGGATACACACACATGACAACAGGCGAATTCACGGCTGTACGTGTGCATATCCATGATCGATTTCTCTTTTTAAAGAAAGGCTGCCAAGGAATGCTGTAAAATGTTCTTTAGATATGTTTTTGGAGGAAGCTCAGCAGCAGAGAGGATGCACTGAGCCATTTCAAACACGGCAAATGCCTCACTCCACATTCTGCAGTGCTCTGCCAGCCCCCAGGCCAGTCGGCGGGGAGGGAGCAGCTGGATGCATCGCTCTGCAGCTTCCACTTCAAGGCCTTTGCCTGAATAAAGTGCCAGAACTCACAGCTGATGTGTTTCCACATGGCTCACCCTCCCCTGACACATGCAGCTGAATGCCAAGGTTGCCAATCCACTCCAGCTGTGCACAAGGATTCGTACCCCTGGGGTGCCTTGGGATCC
Organism: Pomatostomus ruficeps; assembly: GCA_013400735.1. NCBI lineage: Eukaryota > Metazoa > Chordata > Aves > Passeriformes > Timaliidae > Pomatostomus > Pomatostomus ruficeps. The sequence goes on along the minus strand of VYZT01062115.1, from coordinate 117,565 downwards.
GAGAAAGAATGAGAGATAATTTTCATGCTTTCTGCTGCTTCTGGGGCACCGAGGGCAGTGTTGGGGCCTGCAGCCCTCCTGCCTCCCTGGGGCTGGGCTGCCTATGCTGCAGTGGAGCTCGGACATGGTGCAGCCACAGCCTGGGAGCAAGGATGGGGATGAGAAACAGCTGGGAGAAATCCTGCTGGAGATCCACCTCTTCTCCTTGGGAAAGGCATCTAACCTCAGGTGCTCAGCCTGACTCCTTGTCTGACCCATTTTGGCTGCTTTGGGCTGTTTTAAATGGATCTGCCCTGCTCTCCCTGCCCAGGGAGTGGGATGTGCTGCCCTGCTTGGTGAGGTCCCTGCCTGTAACACTGTTGCCCTCACCTCTTCCATCCCTACTGGCAAATACTGCTCTTTTCTTTTTTGGTGGTGATGAGGATTGAGCAGCAGTCTTCTAAAAATCTAGAAAATGAAGTTTAAAAAAACCTCAAAAAGGCATAGATATGGCGCCTGGGGATGTGGTTCAGTGGTGGATTTGGCAGTGCTGGATGATGGTTGGACTCAATGACCTTGGAGGTCTTTTCAAAACTAAACAGTTCCATGAGAAGCGGTTGATGCTCCTCCATGGAGATCATCACCTGCCATCCTTCTGTGGACTATTTTCCAAGGTTGTGTTCCAGCAATGAAAGTCACATCAGCATGGCCAAGCACATAAACCCTGGGATATTCCCATTTGGAAACATAATAAGAAATCACGTGAAGGGAACATGAAGGAAAAACCTCATTCTACTATTCATAGCTCCTTTAAAAATCATTTTGCCCTTGGCAGGCAGTTGTTGTTGCCACATTTTGCCTCATGTTTATTTCTGGCTGCTGGGAGGACATGGATTCTCAGAGATGTCATCTCAGGGGAAGGGATGCAAAAATGGGTATAAGTCCATCAGGATGCAGGAAAAGGGAGATGTGCTTAAGTGTGCCCTCGGTTTCCCTGCTGTCTGTGTCTCAGCAGCTCATGTCTTGAGTCCCTGGGTGCATGGGGGCAAATAATGACTCTGCAGATGTGCAAATACAGCAGGAACTCCATAACCCAGAGGCTACAGGATGGTGCTGGAGAGGAGCTCTGCTACTCCCATGCTCTAGAAAACTTTTAAGACCCTTTCATTCCCTGTAAACGGCCTGTTGCAGGGACTCAGAGTTTAAACTTATGGCTCTGTGGAAAAAAATTTGGATTAGGGATGACAGATAAGGAAAGAACTACCAGCAAACCCTTCTTCACTGGCGTGTAGGCACAGGACACTCCTGCCATAGCCCTGCCGGTTGCAAACACCTTATTCTTGTTCCCACCTTCGTAGGGTTTGGGTTCATACCATCCTAGGGATTTTCATCTTTCCAGCACTAGATAATAAATGACTTTAATTAAATCAGCAAGCCTAAGAAGGCTGTTGTACTTGGGGGAGGGGGGGTAGGGGAGGTGAGATGTGATGTTATTATGTACTGTATTTGGATGTCTTTATTGACTTTGAAGCTGAGATGTGCCCTTGTTCTGGTTGTTTGTTTTGCAGCCTGCAAATGGGTACTTGAACACCAGCAGCCTGCAAATGGGTACTTGAACACAGCCAGAGCCCTGGTCAAACCAGGAGAGATTCTTCCTGTGAATTAAAATGAGATCCTGACAGCCTTGAGACAGATTGGAGATCACTCCCTGAGTTTTCCCAGCCTCTGTCCCTGTGGGGCTGTGTTAACGTCTCTTTGTGTGGCAGCACAAACCCTGTGAAATTCCATGCAGAGACTGTGGGATGTTAACAGACCCTGTGGATGCACTGCATGCTGTGGGAAGCAGGATGCCCAACACCACAATGATATACAAGGATGCGACTCCTGCAGAGGCAGAGTTTAGTGAAAGCTGGTGTGGAGATGTGAGCCAGCAGTGCAGGCATCCATAAGAAGTGGGATATCTATGTAAAACATGAGCAGGACTGCATCCTCCCAGCCCTTTAAGGGCTTTTCTTTGCCCTTGTGCCTGTTTCAGGCCATGTCTCCACGTCCCATACACAGATTCCCAGTTTGTGCATGTGCCAAGGCACCATGGAAAGTCAGGAATGATTCGACTGACACAATGCCAGCCCTGTTTCAGATGTGAACTGAATCCTGCTGCTGGCACAGTTCAGTGGAGGTGGCTGGGGAGGTTGCATGGGCTCTGCTGAGCTCATCTCACGTCACAGGGCAGTGAAGGAAACTGGGTGGGACATCACAGCCTGGGCTCCTTCGTGTATTTCCTGCACAGGCTTTCCAGGCAGATAAAGAAGGCCTGGAGGACCAGGCTCCCTGGGTGTTTACACAGAGCTGCCCACAAGGAGCGGGGTGCCAGGGTGGTGGGAGCTGCCCAAGCAGTGAGGAACCCACACATCTGGAGCTCAGCGATTCCCCGGGTGTAATTTAGTAGCATTTAGTTCCCTCATGTGGACGGATTCACCAAAAGGCGAGGAAAAGCTTAAAATAAAACCCCAAACCATCCCCAATCTCCACATCACGGATGCATTTAATGTCTCCAAACCTTCAGCTCCTGAATCACTGCTGAGCAGACGTTTGTAAACAGGGTCTGGGTGTACGGGACTTGCAGGAGAGAACACTTTGCTCACGACTACTCTGCTGTGTGCTGAAAAAAAGGTCGCCAAACACCTTCTCCAGAACCCCAGCATCCTCCTGCAAGTGAATAAAACCTTTCTTCCTGGGAGGGGCCAGCACATACTTGGGGACTTTGCCGGGAAGCGAACACGAGGTGGGGTGAATGCTGGCTGGGGAGCAGAAGCGAAGAGCGGCCGCTGGGAAAAGCCGCTCCGTGGCTTTGAAAGCATTTCCAGCAGTGGCCACGGCTGTGGCCGGGCACAGGGACGCCTCGCTGAGCGTGTCGTAGTGGGTGGCTGCAGGCAGGGCTGGGTGACGTTGCACATCGGCACATCGGGACACGCTGACGCGAACGCCTCACGGTCAAAAGTCAGCGGGGCGGGGATAGCAATACTTAAACACTTCCTGGAATACAGAGCTTGCGACTCTGCTGCTCGGAGGAAGAGGAGGAAGGTGCTCAGCCCCACTCTTCCCCTTCCCCAGGCTTCTGTCGTCCCGACAGGGGCGAGGAGCTAGAGCCCCACCGTGCCCAAGGGACGCTGTGCCGCTTTTCCGGCCAGGAAAGTAACACTGTTTTGTTTTTTTTTTTTCCTGTGGGGCAAAAGGTAGAGAAATTAATACAAGGAAATGAAATGCATCTAAATCAATGAAATACTGTCTTTATTTCCTGCTGGGCAGAGAAATAAACCATCCAAAAAACCAATATTTGCCTTTCCTGAGGGTAAATTCATGTAAATTTATACTTTGCTTTTATACCTTAAGTCTTCTTTATCCCTTTCCTGATTTGCTTATGTAATTTATTCCAGTGTCAGGCAGTAATTCTTGAAAGTGTTGGTCACTTGAAAATGAGTATTGGAGTCCCACGTTTTGTAGATGCCAGATAGATAAAGGTAAACTAAGTCCTACCTGATTAATATCCTAATGTGGTGAAAAGCTTAGGATAGGCTTCCTGTCAGGTAGGGTCTCCTCATGGCCTGTAGAAGAAGGAGGGATTAAGGTTGGCTTTCTGTCTCACTCCAGGTGCTGGATCAGGGACAGTCAGGACTGTGTGTGGCTGCCATCCAAAGCTGAAGGGGAATACCCATCTCTGCCTGCTTGCTGTGTTCTCCACCTGACACCATCGCTGGGGGATGGCTTACCAGGTAATGTGTGACGAGTCTGAGATAACATTTATGGCAAAAGCAGTAGGGATACCTCCCTGGATCGTGAGAGGTGCTGGAGCCAGGCAAGGAAACAAGGAGTCCATGAGTGCTAAAGCTGTGCTCTCCAGGCCCTGGCTTTCCTGGCTGGCACTGGCATTACTGTCCTCAGGTGCCCCTCACACAGGCCTGCAGGACATTGAGTGTCAATAGTGGGGTTTCACAGGCTAATAAAGCAGTATTTTTTGTTCATTAATCAGGTGAAGACCACAGAGCCCTTAAAATAGCACCTAACATGTTTCATTGGCCAGACCCAGTGCATCGCCCACAACCAAGGCACTGAGCACTGTGCCTCTCCCATCCTTCTGTGGATCCCTGGGTTCTGGTGGGGAACATCAGAGGTGCAGAGCCCTCCCTCAGACCACCATGGAGCCCCCAGCTCACAACCAGAAGAAGGACACCACCCCTCCCAGCACGAAGACAGCAGAAGTCCTTAACTCCAAGTTAAATGCCGCTCTGAAGAACAGGGATAAAGAAGCTGTGTTGGAGCTGCTGGAGCAAGGGGCAGATGTGAACTCCCAGGCAGACAGTGGCTGGACACCTCTGCAGACCGCAGTGCAAACTGGTGAGGAGGACCTGGTCCGGCTTCTGCTGGACTGGGGAGCTTCTCTGCATGCCAGGAAGAACAATGGTGGCACTGCATTTACTGAGGCAGGGATAGCAGGGAACGTGGATATCCTGAAGCTCCTCCTGGAGCGTGGGTCAAACATTAACGACCAGGATATCAATGGTTTCACAGCTTTCATGGAGGCTGCGTGGTATGGGAAGGAGGAAGCCTTGAGATTCCTGTATAGCAGAGGAGCAGAGGTGAATTTGAGGAGGGTGACCAGTGAGGAGAAAGCCAAGCTACACAAAGGAGGTGCCACAGCACTGATGGACGCTTGCAGGGAGCGCCACTTCTTGACTGTGAAAATCCTGGTCCAGGAAATGGGGGCTGATGTGAACATCCGTGACAACAGAGACAGGAATGCCTTGATCCACGCTCTAAAGAAGGGTTTGGGCAAAAAAAGATACAAGTCAGCTGTCTCCATAGTTCGTTTCCTGCTGGAGCATGGTGTGGATGTGAAGAGCAAGGATGAATGTGGGAAAACTGCCCTTATCCTGGCGGTTGAAATGGAGAGCCCAGAGCTGGTGACAGCTTTGTTGGAGAAGGATGAAATAGATATTGATGACGCAGATGAGGAGGGCAACACAGCCCTGATGGTGGCTGTGGAGAAAGGTGATTGCCGTATAGCAAAGTTGCTGTGTGAAAAGGGAGCAAGGACTGATGTTGGGAACCTTATTGCAGTTGCAAAGAGAAATCGTTCTCTTAGCATGGAAAACCTTCTTCGTGAGCACAAGGCCAGGTTTGTTCCAGAAACTCCCAGAGTCTGGGAGCCAAACAGCAAACGCTGGAGGGTCCAGCTGAAAGAACTTGATCAAATGTATCGCCCCATGATTGGCAAACTGAAGATATTTGCATACATCCAGCAGAGGATTCAGGATGGCATCTACCTTGGGCTCCATGGAGGGACAGAGGTAGCAGTGAGAATAACCCACAGTGCAGAGGGTGACAAAGAGAAAAGGTTCTTTGAACAATGTTCTCACTGTGAACATCTACTGAAGCTCTTCCAGTCTGAGAAGGAAAAAGACTGCATGTACTTGTGCTTCCCACTCTGGGAGAAAAACCTCCAGGAACACCTGCAGGACCCTAAAGGCCAAAAGGATTACAAAGCTGCTCTAAAGATGATCTTCCAGGCACTGAGAGAGCTGCACTCCCTTGGATTTGCTCACCAGGATCTACAGCCCGGGAACTTCGTAATAGGTTGTATTTTGCTTTCTTTATGTTTTCATTTTGCTTTCCCTGAAGTTTAGAGAAGAAGGTGCCTCATAGCACTGTCTATAAAAATACAGATGTCTTTGTGCTGAATGGGGCGGCTTTAGATCTCCTCTTTAAATAAGTACAGATATGTTCACAGAGAGAACAACCTTACACATCTCATTAGCTCTGCCCTCCTGTCCAGGGCTTTGCAGGCAGATCAACCCACCACAGATGCCTTCAGATAATTGGTTTTTTAAAGAAAGTGCCATCCAGAAGTCAGTGTTGGACTGTATGAAAGTTGGCTACCTTTATTTGTTAAAAATTTCTCTTATTTCCTCAGATTTAGGTGGCAAAATTTACTTGGCGGACTTTGGTAATAAAAGAAGGTTGATTGAAGGCCAAGAAGAACTTGTAAACTCAGATTTAGAGGCAAGTTCTCTGTGAATCAACCTGTGGTTTAAAATTTTGAGTGCTCTCTGATACTTTCTGTTGCTGTGGGTCCCAGGGAAAGGCTTTTTGCATCCCCAGCTAGAAAATGCCTTGATATGTGAGAAAGCCCTTGTAATGACAGGTGTTGCATAAGAGCGATGGTGATTTGGATGCCCATCTCCTCTGTCCTTGTGCACACAGCTTTGAGGTTTGTGTGGGTGTGTATTTTACACTTCTGGGCTCCTGTGGGATTTAGGGATACGAGTCCTCTTCCATTGGGTCAGAAGTTGGGTGCATGTGGCACAGGAGCAGTGATGTCTCTTTGCAGGCCCTGGGCAGGCTCATGCTCTACGTTTTAACAGGGGGTAGGAAACCCCTCCAGCAAGTTGGGATCAAGGATTTGGCTCCCAATTTTCCAGATTACATGGAGGCTCTGGACCTTGTACAAAGCCTATCCTCTCGTGATGAACGAGGCTTGGAAGGGTTGAGCAAACATCCCTATTTCTGGAGCAATCAGAGGTAAGTCCTGGATGTGGAATTTTAGTGTGGGAATTGCCTGTAGTGCTGGGAACAGTGATGTCCCATTGCAGCTAATGATGCTTGTCATCTTACAGCAGGTTCAACTTCCTGAAGAGTATATGGAATCAAATCAAAGACATCCAAAACCGAAAAAGTATTTTTCAAGGTTCTAATGTCACTAAGAAAAGTTTTCCTTATCCACAGTGGACCAAAAAGGTAATCCTCTTCAATTTGGATTGGTATCAGGTTTGAGCCAGACATTCAGGCAGAAGCTTTTCCCAAGTGTTTCATAGGCTCTGTTTAAAAATGGAACAGGAAAAAGTAGCCCCACACAAATACAGAGAACTGGGAGAAACAATTCAATCGAAGGCACGTAGTCAAAAGATGTTGATGCTAAACGGAGCTCTGCTGACTGGGGTGATAGAAGGGGTTGATCATTCTTGAATTCACTGGCAAACCTTCAAAGTTTATTGGTGACCACTTGAGACAAGGACTTCTGGCCCTTGTTACCAGCAAATTTCTGGTGAAAGTTTTGTTGGTTGTCTCAAAAGCAGTGAGGTCACGCCTGCTTTGGCAGGTGACATCATGCCACATCATTTGGGATCTGACAGTCTCGGTTCAGTACAGCAGCCCATGTGGTTCACTCATCGGTGGCACAGTTGGATGAGGACTCTGCAGTCCCTCCTGCCCTCCAGGCATCCATCAAAATCTTCTGTGCCATGTTGACAGCCCTAATAGGAATGCCACACTTTGGCAAGGCAGGAGAGGAAGCACTTAGAGGAATCAGGGGGCTGTGTGGTGCATGCCCTGCAGAGTGCACTCCTGCTTGTGGTGGGAGATAGGCTTTGGAGGGTCAGGAGATTTTCCCATGAAAAATTATGTCCCTGCAGAAAGGCAGTGGCTGCAGTCAGTGGTGGTAGATGTGCTGGTTTTGTGGGGTGTGAAAGGCAGGGAATAATCTACATGCTTTCTTTCAGATTGACAAAGGTATTTTAGATATCATGAAAAATCCTAAGAATGCAAACCCATTACACTACAGCAACGATGTCACCGACCTCCTGAGGCTCATGAGAAACATGGATGAACACAAAGATGAACGGTACATGTTCTTATCCTTGCCCCTGCCACGGGTGCACAGAATCAGAGAATATCCTGAGTTGGAAAGGACCCACAAGGATCACCAAGTCCTGTCTTTGCCCAGGACAAGCCCAAGAATCCCCACAATGTGCCTGAGAGCGCTGTCCAAGATGAAAGTGGGATTAGGCAGATGGAGGTGCTGGAGGAATAGCCAAAAAAAAAAAAAAAAAAGATTGAGGAGTTCAGCAAAGGTGTAGAAAAGTTGCAGCTCTGGGGTTTCTAGGAAACATCCCCGTGTTATCAGAAAGCCTCTGGAATGGCTTTTTCTCTACAAGGGCATCCTAGAATATTGACCCCTTGGACAAGCTTTAAAATCCTTTTTGCTTTTGTTCTCTTTCAGAATCAGCAACAAAATAGGAGACTATGCTGAGTATTTCCTGAAGGTTTTTCCAAAACTTACCATCTATGTGTACAACAGTTTACGCCAGAACGCCACATACAGTCACTTCGCAGACTTCCAGGACCCTTCTCTGTAGGATGTCACTGCCTCCTGTCCCATGTCTGATCCTATCATCACTCCTTTTATTTCTTATTTATTCATCTGCAAAAGAGCTGAAGACATGGGTAAGACGATAGGATTACCCACTCGGCAGGGACAGAGTGTGGAGGACTTAAACTAGGAAAGATTCCAAAGTGTTTGGTGTAACAGCCATGAGCTTTGGAAGCTCTGATTTGCACTATGATTATATGTTGCTTATGGAAATGTTTTTCAGCTGTTGAAAAGGTTGGTTGTTGTGGGGTTTTTTTTCAAAATGGGATTGTTATTCTTTCAATGACCCCATGGAGAAACAAACTTGAAACAAACTTACCTAGAAAACAGACTCTACACTCCTTTAGGAATGAGGTTCCCTCATCCCCGCTGCACAGGAAGAGAGATTCTGCAGCACTATGAAACAACCACCTGCATCAGTGGTCCTGGCTTGGAGCAAAAGTCCTTCTGATGGTCCTGGGAACCTTTTAAATACATAATGGAAGTTTGGCCACGCGGCTGTTGGTGAGAAAATGCAACCAGGAGAACGCTGGCTCCCTTGCGCCAATATTTTTTTGTTTTTACCTTTCTTCCCTGCTCTTTTTTTCTTGCTCACTGTGCCTTTCTCATGCCCAGAAGGCAGGAGGACACCCGGAGATGTGTGCACAGGTCTCAGCAGTGGGGGTAGCTGAGGGACTATGGGGTGCCCAGTGCCACAGCAGCATTTCTGCTCTTGCATGAGGAGAAGTGAGGCCATGGGCTGGGCTCCTTCAGCCTCCTGTAAAATGCCACGTTTCCAGCTTTCTGTGACCTTTGCATCTTCTTCCATCGCTCTGCTGCTTCACTGAAGGGCTGGGACTCAGCAGGCTCAAAAGGCATGCCCAAAACAGAGTAATGATTAAACCCAGGGAGGCTGTGACTTATATCTCTGGGGCAATCTGGCTGCTGGGAAGGATTTCCAGGGATGAGTCCTGTGCTCTGCAGGGCTGTGTCCTGCTTTCTGAGAAGCCAGAAGCACCAGCAGGCTGCTGTCAGAGAAGAAACCTGATCTATGCACAGCATCTGCAGAGCAGATTGCTCCCAGAGCATCAGAGCATGGGAGGAAGGAGTGCAGGACTGGGAGCAAGGCTGGGGAAAACACCAGGCTGCCTTTCCCAGGAGCAGGGGCCGGTGCTCCGTGAGATGCCCGGCAGGATGGAAAACCGGTGGGCAGTACTGCAGGGTGGTGTGGCAGTGTCTGGGGCACAGCCCGGGAACGGAGATGTCCTGGGGAGCTGGGGGCAGAACCAGCTGCCCAGATAAGTGCTGTGGGATGTGCTGGTGGCTTCCAGAATCGGTGCCTACCTGGGAGGTGCTGCCTGCCTTTGCCTCAGGCAGGTTTGCAGCCCATGGACGGTGCCCAAAGGTGTGATTTGGCCCCATACGCATCATTCCCCTGCTGTCCTGCCTGTATTTGCTGTGCCTCTGCCTTTTTCTACTGCTGGGGCCCCCCAGGACAGCTGGCTCAACCCAGTGTGATGGTATCAGGTGCTCCCTGTCCCAGTTCTTGTGTGCTCAGGACGTGTTTGTGTGCACAGGGGTGCTCCCAGTTCACCGTGGCTCATCTGCTGCTCTGAAAAACAAACCCACTTAGCAGCCCACAGAAGCAGTGGAGTGAAGGCTGTTCTTAGCTGTGGTTTTGCTGTGCTGAGCTTCAGGCACATCTCTGAGGCCTTCAAGGGCCTGGGCTCAGCTGGGCTCAGGAGTGTTAGTGAAAAGCTCACAAAAACACAGCAAGAGTTTGAGGCTGAAAGCCTTTGGGGCAAAATCAACTTCCAGCACAAGAGCAATTTTGAGAATCGGTCACATTTCGTGTTGTAGGAATGGCATCAGCTTCTCAAGCCCTTCAGTTAAATAAATGCTCTTGGGTTTGGGTGTTTTTGATCCTCCAGATGCAAAGTGTTGATAATCATAACTGATAAATATGAAACATGTTGTCATCTGCCTTAAAATGTACCTGGTGTTATTCCTAGGATGCACTCTTCTAGGGTCTGGGATTAAAAATTGGTTAAAAAGACCTCAAAATGACAAAGCTGAGAGCTTGCCTCGGACAAACTGATAAAGTTTGTGGTCTTTTCTTCACAAGGTCCAAAGAATATTTGTGATTTCTGCAGCTTCCTGGTGACTTGGCAAAACTACTTTGACTCAGTTTCACCTGGGGAAATGTAAGGTCTTTCCTATGATTTGGTTAGTGGCTTGTAAACATACTGGCTTAAAAAAACAACAAAAACCCCAAAACCTCACCAAAAAAAAAGCATGCTGAAGCCTCAGTCAGGCATGAGCTGATTTTGTTGGAAAATCAGAAAGGCTTTGGCAAAACAGGCACCATCTCAGCACCCAGGGACAGCTGAGTAAGTGAACCAAGTGGGCTCTCTCAGCCTTGCCACCCACAGGAAATATCTAATTTGTGTGGAAAGGTGAGTAGCTGAGATATATCTTACAGATAACACGTGAGGAAGGAGATTTGTGTAGTATTTCAGCTGGAAACGTGTCATAGCAAGTCCCTGCCACGGCTGCAGAGCTGGGAGCTGCTGTGCTGTCACCAGGTAAGCTAGAGGATGCTGTGAGTTGCTTTATTTTTAGGTCTTATTGCTGACTCAATGCAAATGATTCCGTGTGTCCAGGCTGCTCAGTTTCCTTGGATCACACCGGTGTGGGTGGTGTTTCGGGAGGGCTCCTGGTCGAGGGAGGGCTGTCCTGCCCTTATTTCCTGCAGGGAAAGGAGAGATGCTGCATCAGTGGCTGCTGTTGCTGGAGGCAGGGTGAGGGTGATCAGGGACCAGCGCACAGCTGTGTCCCAGTGAGTAGTTCTGGGCATGGAGAGGAATCAGGGATGCTCTCATGGAGGAGTTCTGGGCATGGAGAGGCTGATCAGGGATGTGCACAGGGCTCCCAGGGAGGAGTTCTGGGCATGGGGATGTCCAGCAGCTGGGAATTTTCTGTGACTGTTTCTGGAGATGGTGGGTGGGGATGAACACCATCCTGCACAAACCCTTGGGATTTAAGGGAAGCCACAGCCTGTGCTGGTGTGGTTTGGAGGATGTGAACACCTTTGGGACCACTTACCTGCCCTGTGGGGCAGACTCACTGAGCGAGGGCCTCGTCTCCCCACTCGGATCTGAATCTGAGGAAGACAACAGCGCAAACTTCCCACCATGGGCTGCTGCAGGGAGCCCTCAAGCCCAGCTCCCATCCCAGCAGCCGGAGCTCCGCTCAGGAGCAGGAGGGCTCTTTTCAGTGCTGGCTTACCTTTTTGCTCCTCCAAAGGCTCAGTTTTCTTCTGGGGCCGTGGCAGCAGGAGCTCAAGGCCTTCTGACAGTGTGAAGATAATGACAGGCTTTTTACCTGGCGAAGGAAAAGACACGGAGTGCTCCGATGGCAAATGAGGGAGGACAGCAGTGTTGTCGCCCTCAAATCATCTGGGGCTTTCCCAGAGCACATGGAAGGATGGCTGAGCAAAGGCTTGGGTTACCCAGATCTCCTTGACTACAAAACAGTTTGGGGGTGGCACGGTGGGAGCGACATGTCCCACCCTGGCTCCGTGGCAAGGCTGGGGAGTCCTGGGTGGCAGAAATGGGAGATGGGGAGATGTGCCAGGCTTTGTGCCTGTCTGGGCAGCTTGTCCTAGGAGTCGCCCGGTGCTGGTGGCCGTGCCCTGGGGTCGGGCAGTGTGTCCAGGCTCGCAGGCAGCGACAGTGCCACAGTGACACCTGGTGATGGCAGAAGGCTCCCTGCCTGCTACCGCCCAGCCCTGCTCACACCGCGTCTGCGCAGCCCTCAAAATAAGCAAAGAGTACGGCGTGGGGGAGAGGAGGTTTTCTCTGGAATTGCAGGTGTTTTCCCCAGGATTTCGGTGCTTCTTAAAAGGCAACAAAACAATTCCCA
>VYZT01062115.1:83429-105433 GCA_013400735.1 Pomatostomus ruficeps | reverse complement strand
CAAAAGCAAGCTTTCTTCCAAAGGTCAGAAAAGCAAGACCCCTAGAGAAAGGTCATTAGTGAAAGCATAAGGTGCAGAGAAGTATCTCAGGAGCTGGTGTGGACATCAGCACAGTCAGAAACAGCAGCTATTTTGGGTCACTCATCTTGTCCCCACATGCCAGGCAAGCTGAGAGATTTTTTCTGCCTGGCTCCTCTTACTCATCCCTGTGAGATGCAGCAAGGAGCAGTGACTTGGGGACTCTTGTCTCAGGGACAGTCCCGATGGTATTAATGTCCATGCTGGTGAGATCACAGTCTTTTCTATGTGTCCAGAGCAGCTCCCAGTGCAGTCACTCTCTGTGGCTGTAGTTAAACACGGGCTCTGCTGCTTGGTACTGTCCCAACCCTTGCAACAGTTTGCACTGATTTAATCACAGAATAATTTGTGTTGGAAAGGACCTTTCAAGGCCATCTAGTCCAGTCCCCAGCCATAAGCAGGAACACCTTCCACCAGACCAGGTTGCTCAGAGCCCCGTCCAACCTGATCCTGACTGTTCACAGGGATAGGGCTGCCACAGCTTCTCTGGGCAACCTGTACCAGTGTTTTACCACCCTCTAGTGTAAAAAACTACTTCCTTCCTTATCTCTAATCTGAATCAGTGTAAATGTCACTCTCCCGGCTTCCTGAACACCCTGGCAAACACTGTCCATGTCCTGGATAACACAGTCAGTAGCTCCTGTGTAACACAAGGCTTCTGGCTTGTCACTAGCTCGGAACACGTGTGATACATGAGGGTTTTCTGGGTTTTTTTGGCGACTTTTGCATTAAAACAACTATGTTTGAGAAGGTCCTGGAAGAGCAGTGAGGCTCTGTAACAAGGTGGAGACCCAAATTGAACATTGGATGTTGTCCATGGAAATATTCAAAGTGTGAGGTGGTTTGAGCTACAGACATGGCTTGGCATTCCTGGAGCACAGGGCTCTGTCATCCCAGCCCTGCTGTGGAGCAGGAGCTCAAGCACCTGCCTGGAGGGATCCAAATCTTCAAACTCTGCTGCTTTTTAACCAGTACTTGACAGTGATAAATGACAGGGAGCAGAACAGCAGCTTGCTGACGCCCACTCATCCATCAAAGCAAGATTAGTATGTGCCTATTTTGGTTTCCCCTTTAATCAAAAATCAATTAGACAATTTCCAAATGAATATTCAGCCAAGGAGCAGGTTGTCAGGCAGACTGACAGTGCTCAGCACCACTTTGTGTTTTGCAGTTTAGAGTTATTCAGTGTATCAAAACTAAACAAGTGGATAAGGAATAAAAACCATTTCTTTCCTCGGAGATGTCACCTCAAATCCTGATGGAGCTTATTCTCCATTCCAGATATTCAAAGCACCCTCCATGGAATGCCACTGTGCCTGGTGTTTGGCTGCACAGTCATTCTCCTTTTCCTGCTTCCATTTGACTTGCAACCCAAAAGATTGGGGTTTTTATTTTTGTTTCAGGGGTGTGCCTGAGTATTTTTAACTTGGTTATTGAAATAAATAGGAATTATGCAACAGCTTTTTGCTTGGGAAGTCTCTGTGCTCACTTCCCTATTCACCAAAGAAAATTTCTAAAATTCCACTGGACAGTTTTGACTGATTTTGACAGTAAAAAAATATTCCATTCCATTTTTCCAGCAGGCCTGCACCATATACACCTTCAAAGCTGTGTGAAGGAGGGGGTCTTTTAAGGGGAACCTTGTAGAACACCAAACCCCCAGGTCTGGATGTCTGCACTGGAAGAACAAACCTGGAGCAAAACGTGTAGCAGAGGGAGTGGCCACCAGCTTCTTGGGACCGTGAATCTTGGGTACTTTGGAGGAGGCTTTTGCAGGAGGTGAAGAGGCTGGAACCCTGCCCTCCTTGTGGCCCCAGGAGCTCCTGCCCCCCTTGGGCATCTGAGAGCTCCTCTCTTTTTGGAGCTGGGAGTTCTTGTCCTGTTTGTGACCCTGAGAGCTCCTGTCCGCCTTGACAAGCTGAAAGCTTCTGTCCTCACGGATCTCAGAGCTCCTGTTCTCCGCATAGGCCCGAAAGCTCCTCATCACCTTCCAGGTGCAGAACCTGTGTAAGAAACACCAGAGATAACGAAGCTCCGAGGAGACAACTCCAGCTGAGCTCCTGGGGAGTGTCTCATCTGCATTTTCAGCATGTCAGAGAAACAAGTGGCTGGACATAAAGGCTGGCATCCACAGAACCTCCTCCATCTTGGGAGAGAGGGGATAGATAGGTACCTTCTCCAGAAGTACATCAGGATGGGGAAGAGGATGACCTTGGCATTGTGGTAGATAGCCCGGGTCACTGGCCCCTTGGAAGACAAACGCCAGATTAAATCCCTCTCTCTCTCAGAGATATTGACCTGGGCACAGAAGAGACCAAAGCACTTTGCAGCACTTCTGGTATGGCCAAGTTTCTCCCTCTGACCCCACCTCAGCAGTCTCTAAGAACAGACCCAAATTACATCCTGGCTGCCTACCCCAGACACAAGGGCAGGATCCCACTTGGATTTCTGTGGAAAGCATTGCGCCCTCCAAAGGGGAGATGGCAGAGCTACTGGAAGGGGATGGGGTGGGTGCAGTGAGGAGGGGATGATAGTGACACTGGCCTCTGGAGAGTGACAGGACTCGACTGGTGGTGTGCAGCACCATCCTGGTGCTTCAGCCCTGGCATTTCTCCAGCAGACAATGCATCATCCCCATCTCTCCCATCCTTATCTATGTGCTTGTTCTCAATCTATCTGGGTCCAGTGGGGAACCCCTCGCAGCTCATGTGGAAGTCCCAAGCTCCAGAGCGTGCCCCAAAGCCCCCCAACCAGATCCAGACCCCTGCCTCTTCCTCTTTCCCCGCCACTGTTCCCAGCTGCGCTGCAATGGCCTTGAGCAATGAGCAGGCAGCAGCCTCCAGCTTTCCTGGGCAGGTCCCAGGGTCTCACCCGCAGCTTCGGGGGAATGTCAGAGTTCAGGAAAAGCCTGCTGATGATGTCAAGTTTCTTTCTGAGAAAGGCAACGTGCCTTTCTGACCGCAGGCTGCGGGGTGCCACAGCTTCCACGGAGTCAGCCAACCTGGAAAACCTGCAAAGGCACATGAGGTCTTCCTCTGAGACAAGTGCTGGTAACTGCTAGGCTAGACAGTAATGTTCTTGCTTAATTTAGTATTTGCTTGGCCAGAAAAAACAATCCTCAAGGTGTGGAACAGTGATACAGGAGGTATGAAAAGCCACCTCCCTCTTCTGCCACCCTCATGGTCACAGGATTCACCTGGGGCAAGTTTTTGGGAAAAGAGGAAGAATGAAAACTTGGGATTTGCCTGTTGTGGGGGTTTTGGCTGCAGAGCTGGTGTCCATTGGCCATGGTTTGGTCTTACAGTTTTGTTGGGAACATAGACAAAGTCAAGGGAGAAATGCCACCACAACTGGGACATCCAGAATGATGTAAGCAAAATGTTGGATTGCTTGGGACTACCAAACCAAAAGGATTTCAAACAGGAACCTTGAGCCAGGGGATGACTGCAGGCTGAAATAGAGGCTTTGGAGGTCTCTATCAAGAGATGAGTTTGGGCCAAAGCCAAGGGAGGCTGGTGCCAAGGCCAAGCTGAATGGAGCTCTGAGCAACCTGGTCCAGTGGGAGATGTCCCTGCCCAAGGCCAGGAGTTGGAACGAGATGACCTTTAAGGTCCCTTCCAACCCAAACCATTCTGTGATTCTGTGGTGGTACCTGAGCAGCTGGTGGAAGAGGAACTTACTTGTCCATCTCCAGGTAAAAGCGGAGGTCATCGACAAGGAAGTTGACGATGATGACCTGTTTGTCCAAAATGCGGCGTTTTATCAGCATCACCTTTTCCGGTTGCGCTTTGCCCTTGTGGGAGCGGGAGGTCTTCATGGGACTTTTGCTCCTCTTCTCCTTGATGGGCAAGTCTGAGACAGAGGAAGAGATACTGTGTCCTGCTCCCCAGCACTGGGTTTGCTCCTTCACCTCACCTGTGCTTGCCTTACCTGCATGCAATTTGCTGAGGGCCTTTCTACCTTCCCTCTAGACTAGTAATCTCCTCCATCCCTCCTCCTCTTTGCACTCTTTGCACCCACAGAGTGCTTATGTTCACTGTTTCCATAGGGAATGGCCAGTTCCAGCCTGCTGGTCTGCCTAGCTGTTGCCCTGGCTCTGACAGAGCCCCCAAGCAGATAATGAGTGAGGATGAAAGGGAAAAATCTATTGTTTCCCCCATATACAAAATTCTCTTGATCTAGATGGGGTTTTTGTGTGTTTAGTATATTACTTTTGTAACTGCTTTTCCAGCCTCCTCTCAAAACTGTGTGTAAACTTTCTGTTTAGGTCAGCTCCCTTTTGCTCAGAAAACAATTTCCTTTTGTTTATTTTTTTGGCCTGTCTCACCTTAGCTCCATTTAGTGTTTCCTGTTTTGGGGTGTTTTTTTGGAGGCAGGGATGCAAGCTTACATATCAAACATTGTTTGAGAGAGATGCAACAGCATAACAGGGCACTAAGTCATGGTGGGGGGAGATACGGCACAGGTTTCCTCCATTTTCTTCTCTACCTAAACCCAGGCATGTCCCAGGGAGGGAGGAGAAGGGGTGGCAGGACACTGGACATACTTTCCCTCTCATTTCTTCGCTCCTGACAGAGAAAGTCCTCAAATTCCGCACGGTGTTTGTGATTTTCCATCTCCCTCTGGAACTTGCAGAAGCTCCTGACAAGCTCCCGGATGGCATCCCAGGCCCATCCCTGTGGAGACACAGCACGGATGGCATCAGCCAGGGAGCTGCAGCACTGGGGCTGCTCCTGGACAGAGCCCTCCTGTTTGGACCCACCACTGTGAGCTTGAGCAGCCTTGGCAGTAGGATTTGTGAATTTGTGACCCCTCCATCATCTTTGCTTTCCAATATTTCTCAGTTTCACTGGTGGCCACAGGTGGTGGTGTGAATCGCTTGGCCAGTCCTGACCAGATGTGGTGACGTCTGCATGGAGCAGGATGCCAGAGCCTGTAGGAGGGAGCCTTTCCCTGCTGCCTTTCTGCAGCCCTCCAAGTCTGACCCCTTCACGCCATTTATGTGACATCACTTGTCTCACAGCATCTCCTCTCTTTCTTGCCTGACAAACATCCTCAGTTTGCCAGCAGACAGGGCCTTTCCTTACCATCCTCTCTGTCTTGAGGTCCTCTCTCCCTTCCTGCACGTGATGATGATGCCTAGACTTGGGCTTTTTGCTCCAGGGCAACAAATCCTGCTGCTGCTGCTCTTCCTTCTGCTTCTGTTTCTGTTTCTGCTTCTGCTTCTGAGTCTGCTTCTGCTTCTGAGTCTGCTTCTTCTTCTGCTGGTACTGCCCTTCCTCCTCTTCCTCCTCTTCCTCCTCATCCTCCTCATCCTGCTCCTTAACCCTGCCAGATGGGAGAGCAGAGAGAGCATCAAGCACAGCCAGATGCATGAGGAGAGCAATGATTTGATGGAAGGGGGGTTAAAGTAGGGAGCAGCTGATCGGGGATAGCCCTGGGGTTGGGGTTCCACTGGACTTCTGTTCTGGAGGAGGTTGGATAATGGTACAGGGCACTCAATACCCTCCCCTGAGCTCTCTTCTTGCATGTGGCAGCCCTGGGGGTGTCTGTCCTGCTTGTCTGCAGTGTTTCCTCCTCCAGTCAGCAGCCTATAGGCCCAGAAGCAATTTGGTAGGTTTGGGGAGAGGGTCTGGATGGAATATCAGCGTACTGGCTGATGGTTCATAAAAAATACATCTGTAGCTGTTGCTGTCTGGCCCCTTGGGGTGGGAAGGAAGTTAGGCAGGGTGTATTTGCATAACTGGGCTTAAGAAATCAGCTGAACCCAGGTGCTCACCATCATTTTTCCATTTGCTTTATATCCTAGTGTGAAGCTGCAAGGACTCATGGCTGGAGTACTCCCCAGAGGTGAAACATGAGTCCAGAGATTTAAGTATGGCTAGAGTGTGATTTTAAGTGATTTTTCTGGGAATCTGAGTGCCGCCAAGGTGGCATTCTGCGAGTTGATTGAGGATGAAGTGCTTGAGATGTGCACAAGATATGAAGGGTAAGTCTGCACTGGGGGCAGTGTGTGTTAATTTTTCTCCTTTCCCTGGTAATTCTGCAGTTTAGACCCACAGGCCACCTATGCCTACATCTGAGAGGGCCAACTGACCAAACAGGGAGCAGTGGTACTACCAGGGAGCACTGGGAAAAATCTGAAAGAGTGGAAATAGCAAAGCTCTGTGCTGAAAGGTGCCAGACCTGTGTCTTCTAGATGACTTCTTCTTTGCAGCAGCAGCAGACTTCTCTCTGACAATCCTCTCGGATGCAACAGCTGTGGGGACAGAACAGGGCTGGCCTCTTCCTCAGGTGACAGCCCAGAGCCTGCTCACAGCTGGACCCTGGAGCCTCCACACGATGTCTGTGTGATGACTCTGGTGCAGGAGACACTGGGTACTGTGGGAGCTCTTCATCTCTCATGGTTTGACCTCCTCAGCATCTGCTTCAGAGAAATCCACGACTCCCCCCCTCCGTGGCTGGATTAATGCCCCAGAACACAGCCTGTCATGGGTGGATAGGCCTTTCCTTCTGGAGACGTTCCACCCGATGATGCGATGCTTGCAGGGAAGAGCCCTGCTCGCCCAGTCCCTGGAGCACCCCCGAGGGTGACTGATGTTTGGGAGCCCACCCTGCCCCTTGCCTGCCCAGACTGGACTCACCAAATGCTGCACTCATGAACTGCAGAAGCTCCTCTTCCTTGCTCGGGCTACCCACAGCCAGCTCATCTCCCATCATCCTCTGGAATTCTGCATCAGAGAGAGGAGAGGGGACAGATTCCATGTCCATTACCTCTGGCTATGCCAGCCCTTCAGCACTGGCTCTGAGGGCTGGATTTTGACTGTTACCTTCCCTGGCCCCTTGTGTGTTCTGTTCCATGATCCACCTGTGACACTACATTTCTTGGGTACAACTGAGGGCCCACCAGCTACAGAGGTGCTACAGGTGACTGCAGATTGCTGTCATTCTCAAAAGATTGTGTGAGAGAACAAAGCTGAGCAGTTACACCAGTAGCACCAGCACAGTCAGTCCCAGCATCCTCAGGAGAAGGCCAAGATGTGGAACAGAGGTGGTGGGAGCCACTGCTGCCTTTGGGCTTCAGTCACTTTGTTGCAGCCTTCATCTGATCTGGTGACCCAGGCCAGTGCAGGGATGTGGTATTTCATGCCTCTAGTACTGGTAGGAGGGAATTTGGCCCTTAGGTCACTGCCAAAGCTTTGATTACAAATGAAGGCTCCCAGACCCACTGTATCAACCCACTCCATTATGTCCCTGGCCTGTTTAGGGTCATTGGTCACCACCAGAGCATAAAATATGCTTTATTGGCTTTAGCCAACATGAGCCACATCAGGAATTCAGAGCCTCCTCTTACCAGCACTGCCCAGGAGCAGTTCCATCTCTGCCTGGATGGAGCCCCCTTTCTGGAGGTCCCGAGCAGCAAGTAAGTGCCAGTGCTTGGAGGAGACCCCTTCCAAGCTCCTTGTGCCATGCAAGGCCTGGCTCAGCTTCAGGGCCTGGTTCATCCTCTGGGACAGGTGGAAATGTACCCCTCTGCCAGCAGCACGGCCTGGCACCTCGGGCATGGGGACATCGCTCCCTGGAGCCTGCGACAAGAAGAGGACAGGGTGATGGCACAGAGCACCTTCCCCATCTCCAGCACTATGCCCACATGTTTTACTGTGCCTCAGACTACAAACTTGCCCAGTTTAGATCTCTGCTTGAGCTTTAATCAGTCTAGAAGGAATCTATGTGAGCACAAAGCTCAGCATAGACCTTACACTTACCCATGCAGCTGCCTAAATCTGGCTCACAGCTGCCTACAGCTGGGGTGTACTGGGGACAGGCAGTCAGAGGTAGGCAAGACATGGGCTTGCAGCTATCCTGAAGTGTTCAACATCCCCCCAGGAAGGCTGAAAACAGCTCTGAAGGTGTCCCCAGCAGCCTGGTAGCCTCATCTGCTGTTTTGTTGGCTGCTGTTGCTGGGGCTGGCTCTGGCTGGTGCCCTGGGAGTGCCTCCCTCATCCCCCCCAAGACCCTCCTGCAGGTTTTGCCTCTCCCCACAGACAAACAGTTTGCACAGCTCGCCAAGCAGCAGGGGAAGAGTGGCTGGTTTCTGGCTGAGATCTGAGAGCAGGCACCAAAAATAACCCTGCTAAGCCCCCAACAGTTCCCCTGACACCAAAGCAGGAGACCCGGGAGGAGTTTGGCTCAGGGGATGGTGCCCACAGAGAGCATGGCCCCAAGGCCTGCTGAAGTGCTAATTGCACTCCCAGACCAGCTCTGGCCTCAGAGAGGATATTTCCTTGACAAAAGGTGCTTAAAAACCTGGGCAGCTAATTAACTTCCAACCAAGAGCAGTTAATGAGTCAGGGTCAGGAGCTGCCAGCTGACTTTTCCAAAATGCTCAGCTCTCACTGGCTGAGACTCTGGGAGTCAGGTCTTTGAGGATACCAAGCCCTGACAGCCTCTCCTTAACATTTCCAGGATCAGCTGCAGATTTTATGTTTTCTTTTGGGGAGAACAGTTGGTTTGAAGAACACCATCTGCAGCGAGAAAAATTGCCTGCCTAGGTTGTGCAGGTACCAAAGCAGGTGGGATGGTCGGGGGTTCTGCCTGCAAGGAGGCTTCTGGGTGTAATGCTGGAATTTGGGGTAGGCATTATGGGATTTCTGATGCCAGGAGGAATAATAGTCTGAGAAGAGTGCTTGTGTGACTCTGATTTCTTATATCATCCTTTCTGGTGGAGAAAAATATGTGGAAAACTTGAGGGTAGTTGAGTCATAGGCTAAAAGCCTGCATGGCCTCTTCCCCCCTGTGCTGGCCAGGCACTGGTGCTGGGACAGGGTCATCCCATGTGTGTCATGCACATGAGTCACATTAATAGCAGTAATAATTACACATTAATAGCGTAGGCAAGGAAAAAAGCCAGGGGGAGATCAATTCCCAGAAGTGCTGGGCTCACCCCTGCCTACCCTAAATGACTGCAATTATGTTTCTCCCTGCTTTTAGGCAGGGTCACAGCCTATCTCGGGGGAGCTCTTGCAGCACGCAGTGCTGCCAAGTTAACAGGATGCTGTCCTGGAAGAGCTAAGGATCATTGTTCCAGGCAGCTGGAGCAGGGCATCTGCTGTGTCACCCTGTGGCAGCACTGGCTGGGGATATCGTGGGATGCTGGACCACGACAGCTAATGCTGGGCTTCTCCTCCTCCCCCCCACTCCCCCAACTTTCCACATCCCCCCTGCACAGCCCCCCGAGGATGCCTCTGTGCACCCCCCTTACCATAAACTGGAGGAACGTCCTGTCATCGTCAGCCAGAAATTCCTCGTAGAGGCAGCAGAGCACCTGAGGAGGAGCAAAGGGGGATTATCCTCAGGCAGAGCCACAATGCTGGTGCCATGGGTGGCTCACAGCCTGCTGAGATGCTCAGGACACACCTGCACATCCAGCTTGGTCCATTGGGCTGCCCAGGGGCTGCCCAGAAGGGCTGGAGTTCTAAATGTGTTTTACTGGGGTTGTGCTGGAACCAGTGATGGGTGCAAAATGATGGACACTGCCCTGTCATTTCCAGCCCTTGGAATGTGCATCTAGCCAGGGTCACCAGAGATATCCAGTGACTGCTCACCTCTGCTCTGCTGCCCAGCAAACCAGTGAGGATGCTCCTCTCCACTGGGCTGAGGCATCTTGGTCACTGGTGCAGTGCAAGGTGACCACAAGTTTTCCCTTCCTAATCTCTTTTCCTCTTAATTTCCCAAACACCTCACTTCCTAAACATTCCCACAACCTTTACACCACTGCAGGGGTGCCAATGCCAGCTGTACCTCCCGGCCTGACCCCTGCCAGTGCCCCTGTGTACCTTGCAAATCTCCTTCTGGGCTCTGAATATCCAGGGGGAGAATTCTCCACATATCAGGCAGTTCCACAAACTCACGAGAGTTCTGGCCTCCAAGGGAAGCTTCTCGATGCTGTCCTTCTCCAGGTAGGTCTTGCAGATCTTTTCCCCAATCAAATGGCGCAGGAAGAAGCTGTTTTCTCTGCTGGAGTCCAGCACCACAGGCAGAAACTCCTCCAGGGCATGCCACAAGTCCAGGAGATGCATCTCCATGGAGCAGTTCTGGTGCTGCAGGAAGTCTCTGAAAGGCCGTCCCGCACAGGCCTCAGCACTAAGGGCCCAAGGAAGGAAATCCAAGGTCTTGACTGGCTTTTTCAGGGATGGCAGCTGGGCAAGGGATGCAGAGGGAGGCAGGCCAAAGAGGATTTTCTCCTTACAGAGGTTTTCTAGATCTTGCTCTGCACTGGATTGAGGTCTTCCAGGAAAGGTTACTCCTCCTTTGCCTCCAAAGGCAGTATTTGCAGGATGCTCTGACTGCTGGGGAATAGATCCCAAAGCATCTTTATCCAGACACAATTCCACTGTGCTCCCAGCTGGCCCTGGCTGCCTCTCTGGTTTCACTGGAAAAGTGGCCATCTTCACTTCTTGGGTGTCTCTCCCCTCCTTGACCAGAGCCCAGATCTCTGCTTTGGCCTTGTGGCTGCAGTAGGGCCCTGGCACACCCTGGCTCCTTTTGATGTGCATCGTGGGAAGGGGCTCCGAAAGGCCTGGGGACTCCTGCCAGCTGGCCTTTGATAAACGTTCCTGATATTCCTGGAGCAACGGCTGGCATGATTCCTCTTCCTCCATTCCCATCTTGCAGTGCATGAAGAACTTAGGGAGCCAGTAACTCTGAATCATACAAAGGGCCTGTTCCTGCATCTTGCTTAGGATCTCCCTCCTGGTGCTGATGGACTGGATGTGCCTGGCTTTCGGCAGAGATCCTGGAATGGATGCAGGGAATTACAATGGCGAGATGGCTCCATGCAGGCTGTTCCCCAGCCAAACCAAGCAGGTGATAGTATCCCATCTCCCTGGGAGCATCCAGGAAGGACCACCTCTCTGGAAGGGCAGTGCTCATCCCCGGCTGCCGTGTTTCTTACCGACGATGGTGGTGCAGAGCTTGATGACGCTGGAACCTTCATGCAGGTGAGTGGCTCTCAGCCTGTGGACCAGGGACAGGAACAGGTCCCTCTGACTCCCATCTGACTCGTCCAGACCCAGGAGCCTTTCGGTGATGAGCCAGAAGTCAATCAGTTCTTCCCCTATGGATCAGACAAGGGATGGGAGTTGGAAGGAGTCCCTGAAAGCCCTGAGGATGGATGAAGCAGAAGGAAAGATCTCCTGGATGAACCAAGGGAACAGAGCAGAGAAAAGCCAGGGTTATGTATTTCCCTCCCAGCTCTGCTGCTGGCTGACCTTCCAAAGTTTTCTCTGGGATCTTACCTATGACCCCAGCTCTGTGCCAGTGTTCTGCCAGGCAGGTGGCCTGTGGCTGGCTGGGAAGGGGCTGTGGAGCATCCTGTGCCCACCTGCTGTTCCTCGGACGAAGGCCTGGAAGTGCTGCATGCCATGGCTCCCGCTGATGCACTTCTCCAGCAGCCACTGGTCAGCACTCTGCCAGTTCAGGAGCTCTGCTGTGGGACAGAGTGCACAGATGGCATCAGGCATTGCTTGCAAGAGCCCAAGAAAACTCTCCAGTTCCCACCAGCACCCCCCAGCCTCCCTGAAAGAGGCTGCTGGAGGGAGACCAGCAAATCACCCTGAACTGGGAGTTTCAGACAGGCTGTGGGATGCACATGGGGTGTTTGCAAAGATAACTCGCTCCTGTCGGGGACAGCCTGTCCAGATATTGTGCCTCTCTTCCTTGCAAATGTCCATCTTTCCTTGCTCTGAGTTTGGGGCTTGCCCTTAACTTCCTCCAGCTTTGAGTTTCAACCTGACTGGAGAAGCAGCAGCAATATACTCCAGAAAAGCCTTAGTGAATTGTTTATTTTTCTGAAATGAGAATCTGCATTCCTGCTGCCACAGCTTTCTTTCCAGTGGCAATTAACACACAGGCTGACGAAGCACCTGGCTGGACTGAGAAGTCTCATTTTAAGGTCAAAGTGACCACAATCCAGACTTCTTGCCAGTAAGAGAGACCCACGGCCTGTCTTTCCAGAGCATCCCTGCACAGCAGCAAACCTGAAACATCAGCACCTCGGTTTCCCGTGCCCCAGGATGCTCTCCAGCCCCGCTCCACCTCTGGACCCCTTGATAAACCATGCTAGGCAGGTACTTAGCGAGCCTGTATTAACAGGATGGTGGAGTAAATCCCTGCACATCCCATCGGGAACTGCTGCATCCCTAAAAATGGGATGTGCAACGCCTTCTTAACCCGGAGCAAAGGCACGACCCACTGGGCAGGCACCAGGCAGTGACAGCCCCGGAGAGAGGAAGCCCAGCTGCAGAGGAGAAGCCGATCCGATTTCCTCCGTGCCGCGATGACTCACCTGCTTCCCCCGAGCGAATGAAACCCAGGAGCTTCTGGCAGAGGACGAGGTGGAGGCACAGGCTGGATTTGCAGAAGTGAGGCAGCCGGTGCTTTTCCAACCAAGCCAGTAAAGCCGCGGGGCTGGGATCCTGCGTTACAAGCCCCGTGCCCAAGGAGAGGATTAGCTGTGAGCAAGGAGCCGGCTCCTGCCTGGGGAT
Organism: Pomatostomus ruficeps; assembly: GCA_013400735.1. NCBI lineage: Eukaryota > Metazoa > Chordata > Aves > Passeriformes > Timaliidae > Pomatostomus > Pomatostomus ruficeps. The sequence continues at coordinate 92,810 of VYZT01062115.1, read as the reverse complement.
TAGGGTGAGTAACAGGTCCCTGCTACAGGGGAAGGAGGTGGGGAAGGCGCCCTGTTGCTTTATGGCGGTGAAAGCCACCCTGGTGCAGAGGCAGAAGGGGGATACTCAAGTTATCCATCCTGCTTGTGTCCCCAAATGCTCTTCCTGCAAACGTGGGAGCCCCGGCGCTGAACGACTGCCTGCAAGGCTTGCTGCGAGGCTGCCTCTCCTCGCAGCCTGCCCGCCTTCCCAGAGCCCCCGCAGGGAGGCATGGCAGCTTCCCGGGTGCTGCCAGAGGAGCAGGTTCCCTTTTGCTTTGGGATCTGAACGCTGCAAGCGGCTCTGGCGGCTGTGGGGAACGGGGACGTGCGTGAGGAGGGCTGAGCCAGCCTGGTGATCAACAGGGCTTCACTCCTGTTGAATTCAGGAGGAATACAGGACAATGTTTGTGTCCTTCTCTGCCACCACACATGCTCTCCTTCGCTCCAGCTCTCGCTGTTTATAGATACACCCCATAAACTGCTGCAGGACTTTAAATGGCTTGTGCTCCGCCCAGGGTTTAAAAGCGAAATGACGCCTGGGTTTGAAATGATCCCCCAGCTGCACCAGCAGGAGAGCCAGAGAGGGGCCTTGGCAGTGAGAAACCGGCTCCTTCCCTGCCCCGCCCTGTGCCCTTCCTCCCTCCTCCTCCCTCTCCTCTCTCCGAAGGAGGGGCATGTTCTCACCAGGTGGCTCGGCAGCTCTGGCCACAGGTACCACCGGCCCGTGCCACAGATGTAAATGGGTGTCTGGCCAAAAACCTGGATCAAAACGGAAAGGGAGAGCTGAAAGAGATGGAGGGTGGCAGAGGAGCACAGTGCCCAGCTGTTCTAGTTAGCTCCCACTACAGAGAAGGGCATCAAATTTCCTTTTAGATCTCTATCTCCAAGTTGAGATCCTCATCTTTCCCTCATTTTCCAGCCCAAATGTGGTGTATTCCCAGTTTTCCTGGGGCCCCTAATGCCACAGGAAGTTCACCTAAGGAGAGCTCCCAGGTTTTACAGTGCAGAGTGGACTTACGGCAAGATTCAGAAAGGTGTTGAAAAAGTCAACAAAAACATCATCTTGCAGCAGCAGCCCCATGTCCATGGAGGCTATGGATGCTACAGGGGGAGAAGAGAAAGTTATCTGGGCTTTGAGTTGCCAGTTGTGACATCAGTGTGAGCCAAAGAAGGAGTTTTTGGAGGGAATCAGCTTTAGGGGATATGTGGTACAAGCTTGTCATGTGCACACACGGGAGGATTTGGAGCTGGGACAGTCTGTGAAATGTGTTTAGGAATGGGTGGCATAGGCTGTTCAGAAAGCACCAGGTTCAGCAGCATGCAGGACCTGGGAAGTTTGAATGGCAACTTCCTAAATAGTAAAGGTATGTTGTTCATAGTGGCTGGGCACAAATGTGGTGGCATCCATGGGGCAGGAGAAGGGAGGTGCTGTGGCTGGAGGGCACAAGCTGTGCTCCTCTGCCTTACCCAGACATTGGGCATAACCCACCTTATCCACCCAAGACTCAATGCAAGTGTTGGTGCCCAACACCTCCCACTTCCCTGTGAAGTTTTATTCATGTCTGAAAGACCTGGATGAATGAGGGTGGGCTGGCATCAGCCTGCTGGTGGGTGGATGCCCTTGGAAATGTCCTCTTCCATGAAGGCACAACCGTGTTACAGGAACGACCCATATTTCAAAGCTCAATACTACTTTCTCTGCCCGCNCCCCACCTTTTGGGGTGTATTTAGAGGGGCCAAAGCTCCCAGCAAAGGGTAACTCACTAGCAGTCATCATGACGGTGCTGTGTTCTGGTGCTGTGTTCCAAAGTGCCACCCTGATTGTGACACACTTGGTCTGGTGACTCCTGGGGGACTGCAGGGCTCTGGGGGACCACAGGGCTCTCAGCACCTCCCTCCTGGCTGTCCTTCTGGCCTGCTTAGCCTACAGAGGAGAATACTGGGAGAGGATCTGATCAGTGTCTGTATGTGCCTGAAAGGGGGATGTCCAGAGGATGGAGCCAGGCTTTTCTCGGTGGTGCCGAGCAATGGGATGAGCAGAAATTGGAACAGAGGAATTCCCACTCAAACATGAGGAAAAACTTATTTACTGTGATGGTAACTGAGCACTGGAACAGGTTGCCCTGAGAGATTGTGGAGTCTCCCTTACCAGAGATATTCCAGAACCATCTGGGTGCAATCCTCAGTACTGTGCTCAAGCACCCCTGCATGTTGGACCAGGTGATGTCCAGTGGTCTGTTCTGACCTTAACCATCCTGGGATTCTGTGAAATGTCACTTTTTAAATTCCCAGCCCTGCAGACACACTTGGGCAGTCCTGAAATGAAACCCTTTTCCTCTCCCTGCTTGGGCAAACTCCTTACCTTCAAAGCAGGCTCCTGGTGGCACCTCGGCACTGGGTGTGGTCACTGTCAGTTCATCTGCTCAGCTTGGGATGGAAGTTTCACAAGAGACCCCACTGTGCCTGCCCCAAACAGACCAACCCCACATTTCTTATCAGCTGTCCTGCTTCATCAGATCTGGGGCTGAGACCCAACCTTGGAAACCCTCCAGTTGAAAGAGGAGAAGGAGAAAAAGAAGGAACCTGTCTTGCAGCAGCAGTGACCTGTTTCCCTGGCAGGAGGAGGAATCTGCTCCCCAGGTGGGTATTTGATCCCGCAATTTGTAATGTCGTGGTGCCAGACCTGGGGGCACCCGCGATCTGCACAGGCAGCAGAGGGGCAGGACAGTGTCCCACAGTGTCTCCAGGAACGGGGCCACCTCACGAGGTGGCGCTGTCAAATCAGGAATGCGAAGCTGTTCCCAGCAGCAACAGGGCTCTGCATCTCAGCAAGCGGCTTGTGACAGCGCCAGTGAGCACAGGGACAGCTCCGAATTAATTGTGGGGTTGGTGCTGGGAACCCCGTGGGGACAGCGCTGGGCTACCGGCACCAGCGCAGCCTCGTGGGGATGTACACTCATCTTCCTTCGGCCACAGCCCAGCCACATGGGCTGGTCCCTGTGCCAAAACCCAAACTGATGTGGGGAAGGGGCAGCCATGAGCCACAAAACACCTGCTTGTCCCAGTGGTGCCAGGCAGAGCTGTGGAAAGGAGTTATGGAAGACCCTGGGGAGGAGTAGCTCTGATCACAGATCCATACAGTTTATGCTGCTGAGCCCAAAAGATGAGAGGGGGGCTAGGAATGAACTGGAGGGGTGGCTGTCTCACACCTAAAAGACTCAAAAGACCTCAGAGAAAGATCTAAACTTAAAAAAACCCAAAACATTTTCCAGTTGGAAACTGAGCAGATGCCCAGTAGGATCCTCAGAGGCTGGGGTAGCTCCTTGGGTGCTTATCCAGCTCTGGACTGACCTCAGTGGGACTGCGATGGCTTCTGCCAGGAAAGGACTAAGGTTGTGAACAGAACCAGGCCAACATGGTTACTGAGGGAGGGCACAGGGCCATTTCCATGGAGTTTCTCCCCAAGAGGTCTGGTAGGATGGAGCTCTGCTCAGCCTGGCTGCAGCTTCCCAGGGTTTACCAGGGCACATTGTCTCCTCACAAGAGGAGCTCACATGAGCTGGGTCACTATTTAGGAAAAACCAGAAAGGTTTTAAAAAAAGAGGTGGAGACATGAGCACAGCCCAGATTTAGAAGGAAGCTTGGAGTGGCTGGACTCCATGAAAAGAAAAGTGCTGAGTTGCAATGTCAAACACATCACGAGGGCTTTACTCCCGCTCTGCCCCAGCCTGAATCACCCATGTCCCTCATCCCTGGCACAGGGAGCAGCCCTCCCTTGGCAGACCTGAAGTGATCAGTGGCAGAGCCTCACGTTCCCAGAGCAGCAGAGGGGATGGGGCTGGGATTTTCATCCTTGCTCAACATCAGGTGGCACTGCTCCCCATGGTGGCAAAGTCCAAGGCTGCCCAAACACAATGTCAGCCGCACTGCCTGTGGTCACTGGCCACTCAGAGCCTCCTCCAGCAGCCCAGCCCATTCCTTTTGATGCCATCAGGAGGGTGGGGATTGTTTCCCCCTGCCCCGAACACCTCAGCATTTCTTCTGTTTCTGGGTGATGGTCTGGAGCCCCAGCAACCTGGGAAACTCCATCCTGAGTGTAAAAGCCTGCTCTCCCCTCTAGCATAAGTATTATACCCCCACCGTGAGTTTTTGGGGGAAGAATTGGGATTTTTTTCTCCCTGTACAGCCTCATCCTGTTTTCATATAAAGAGTTTATAGGACATTGGGCCCACAGAACCTTAAAACCAGAGTTGCCCAACTCTGAGGAACTTCAGTTCAGCCTTAAATATTAATTCCTTTCTTGAACATATTACAATTATTTTTTACATGTGATTTTCATGCTCAATCTCCTGAGTGCATAAGATCTGTTTGCTCAGCAAGGCCACCAGTGGTGTTTCCTTCAGGAGTATTTTTGAGCCTGTTGCCATCTGTCTGTGGTTTCCTTGCTTGGCACTGTCCATGCAGGCTGGGCTCTGTCCCTTACACCTGACAGCCCCTGTGGCAGGCTCTGCCTTCACTTGTCTCTCCTCCAGCTGAAGCAGAACCACTGGTGTAACCTTATCTGAGCGTCTGGGGCTGTTGACTGCAGCAGCCCGGGTTAAGTATGTGTTGTGGCAGGACAGGGACCTAATTCAGCCACAAGGGAGGGACATGGGCAGTGGCACTTTGCTGTTACCTTTTATAATTTACAATGTCAGGCCTGGATTCACCACTTAATCCACTTAGGCAGTGGTTTGAGGATTTCTGTACTCTCACTCATGGAGCTGTGAGGTGTGTTAGGCTGAAATTAATGTGCCAGCCACAGCTAACACAGCCCCAGCCTGGCTGGGAGTGCATTTAACAGTGTGAACAGTGCTAATAAAAAAAAAAAAAAAAAAAGGGAGAAAAAATCCCAACAGAAACAACCCTGCCAATGCACAGTGTGACCAATTCCCAACTGTGGGGAAAGGCATTTGCTGAGTGCTCTGTGGGATATTCTCCACCCTTGCACAGAACGAACTGAGCCAAGCAATTTCTAGGTCTCAAATCCCGCCTGCCCCTGACGTTCTCATCTTCCAGCTTACCCCCGGCTGCTGTTGAAGGCGAGCACGTGCTTGGGGAAGGCGCTCGGTCCCTGTGCAAGGTCTGTGGAGCACAGCCGGTGGCAGGTAGGGGCTGCCTGCTGGGAATGCTGCTGGATCTCCTAGAGTGGGCAGGGAGAGCTGGGCAAGGGGCTGCTGGGGCATGGAGCAATGCCATGGGCTCCTGGGAGGGGTGGCAAGGTGGACAGTGGGGACAGGCACCCAGGTGGCTGAGAAAGGGGTGGGGAGGGTGGTGGCAGCACCTGGGGGGTTGCAGGAAGCTGTCCCGTATGCTGTGCCCCAAGGTCCCTCCATGGCGCGAGGCCCGGGGAGCTGTATGGGGGAGGGAGCTTTTTTTTTCACTCTGCATGCGCCTCTGCACGTTTTCACTCATTAATTTGCTTTCCTAAACTGCCCTTTAGTTCAGCCCAGGTGATCTGCTCAGAAAAGCTGAAAGCCCTCTGGCCACCAGCCCACGGCCACCCTTGACCCTGGCAGCATCTTCAAAGGGAGCATGGGCCTGCTGCGGAGCGTGCAATGTTTGCTCACGGCCAGGGCCAGCAGCTACTGCCTGCCTGCCTTGGGGGGTTTCGTCAGCCTCCCGCAGCACTCCGGGGGAGACCGGTTGGCCACTGATGCTTGCACAAGGTCAGTCCCCCCAGTGCACTCTTCCCCCTACCCCACAGCGAGCTCCCTGTCCTCAGTCACTTCGGAACTAAGCGCTTGCTCAGGCATTAAGTTGATTTTTCCACCCCTCCTGTTGCTAGTCATGGGTAAAACACGCTTCATCTCCAGGTCTCCCAGCCTGGGAGCACCCCGGGAGCCCACCAGAACCCACTGTCATGGGTCCAAGCAGAGGCAGCTGTGCCCAGTGGTGGGCAGGGATGAATGTGATGCCACATCAGGACACCCAGCACTTGGCTGGTCTCACTTGGGTGCAGTTCGGTTCTTTATGTGGGACCTCCCAGCCCAAAGCCCTTCCCTGGATGGGTCTGAAAGTGGTATAGCTCAATTTAGGAACATCTTGACTGTTGGGCATGGGGAGAGGAGAGATGCTGAAGATGGTCCTGCCCATGGCAGGGGATTGGACTAGACGACCTTCAGGTCCCTTTCAAACCAAACCATTCCATGATTCCATGATGTTATGCCCATCCCTCCTACCTCCTAGCTGTGTCATTGCTGGAGGCTGGGGCATTTTGGGTGTGTCCAGCCTCCTCCTGGGACCTAACCATCACAACAAAATGGGCAATTCCTCCTCCCTGTGTGACATCTCTGTTGGGGGAAAAAAAAAAGCATTCCTTTCTACTTCAGAATTTTTTTTAGTGCTGGTGAAAAACAAATGGGTACCTGGGCTTAGCAGTCCAGGTCTTCAATCTGTTGGGCTTGATCCCAGGATCTGTGGTGAGGGGCAACCCTTGGAGATGGCCCCACAGTGCTGGGAAAGTCCCAGCAGTGCAGGAGCAAAGCCATCAGCCACCTGCCCCAAGGCCTGAGCCACAGGGAAATTTCATATCCTGTCTGTTTGACTCTCAAGTTGCCACCCTCCTCTTCCCCTGCCTCCCCCCTACCATATGATATTTCTGCATTTTAAGGCATTCCCAAAGGGAAGACAGGGATGGAGAGGAACACATGGACAAGGGATGGGTTACAGCAGCCCCAGCAAGGCACAGTGGAGAGGGAAGCCATGATCCTTTACTGCCTGACTGCTGGCTGGAGTTGGAAAACGGCAGGCATATATCATGATACCTGTGAGAAACTCATCCTGGTCCCTAAACTTCCCTGGAGAGCACAGGAACCCGGCCGTGCCCTGTCCTCCCCCTGAGGGTTTGCCAGCTGCCTTGGAGGCAGGAGGCTGCAAAGTCCAGCCTGCCTGACCCTTGCAGCTCACCAGCCACTTCCCAATCTTGGCACTTCTCTCAAGGTATAAAACTGTGCTGGCAGGAAGTGCCGGGCCAGGCGAATAAAGGTGTTCCCACGAATTAGTAGGAGGAAGAAGGAAAAACGTGCCAATTGGGACTCGCCCCTGGAGCGGGACATTATCTCACCCTTTGGTTGTGCGTGTGGCGCGGGGCCCTTTGAAGGTGGATTTAAATCCTTTCGTGGGTCGTGTCACCTGTTGGCACTGAGCCCTCCCCAGCTCTCCGAGGAGGGTTTTGTCGGCGGCAGCGAGGGTCACTGGAGCACGCAGCTGGGCGAAGGCACAGCCTAAGCAGGCTTTCCCTCCTCCCCAAAAAAGCCAGGCTGGAAGGGTAGGAGGGGAAGGAAGGCAGGCGGTAAACAAGTTGGGTGAGCCCAGCGAGGCGGCCCAGGAACGCTTCCCGGGAGAGGGCGCTGGGTCCGCGGCCGCCGCTTCTCCGCTGGCTCGTAAACAACTTAGGCAGGGCAAGCACAGGGACTTGGGCAAGAGCCAGCCACCAAACCCTCCCGGGGCTGGCAGCTCTATCCTCCCACCCCAGCCATCACAGCCTTTCCCACCCTGGGGGTCTGTCCCAGGCTGGAGTTTTGATGCCCGGCATGGATTTTTGGGATGGAGAGGAGATATTTACAGTGCCAAGCTGCCTTTGCTCCCCGCTTCCCTTCAGAGTTGGATGGGGCTGCCCAGCCCCGAGGCTTGCACGGCACGAGGGTCACCCCACTCACAGGGACTTTGCCTGGGCTTGTTTGCAGCCAGCTCTGGTGGACAAAGTTTGAGAAATTAGCCGGTAGCAAGCGTAATTCCAAGAATTTGGAGCTATCGGGTCTCTCAGTGTCCCGATTAAAGAAACACTCAGTAAACCTAGGGAAGAGGCTGCACACTGCCTTATGTTGCCTGTGGCTTGACAGCTCCCCTTTATGGGAGCTATTTTGGGCACCAGCTCCTGCTCTGCTTCCTTTTGCTTCAGCTGAGCTGTTAAATTTGGGTGACCACAGCTGAACTTCGGCGGAATGTGAGATCCCGAGCTCATTTCTGTGGGTAAAACACTACGTTTGTTTGTGTGCTGAAACCATTTCTCTATGCACAGGGTGCAGGAACTGGGGTGCTGGTAGGAGGCACTTTCTGGGGTGCTGAGGGGAGGCTGTTGTAATGTTTGGTGGCTCTGCCTTGCCCAAGCAACTAATCTCCAGGAGGAGAAAAGCATCTGAATTTCACCTTGTTCTGGACAGCCTCGGGGGATTACCACACACTGATAGCTGCTCCGAGGTGGTGGTGAGGAATGAGCTAAGTTGTCCCCGCAGGGAGGGTAGGGATCTGGCTTTTGAGACGGGAAATAAATACAAGCGTGGTTTTAGCCAGCGCTTCCACCTCCTCCCGCCTGAAGATCCGGCTCTCCCTGGCCATTTTCCCTGTGGATTCTGTCTGTACAGTGGCTGTGTCCGCGGTAGGGTGGCTCTGATGGCCAGGAGACTCCAGCTTCTCGAGGAATGGCAATTTTGGTGCCAAGTCCCCGAGGCTGGCATGGGACCGAGCAGAATTCTGTGGCCCCGTGGCAGGCGTGTGGGTGGCGTGTGCTTGGCCTGGGACCTGCGTGTGCCTTCGGTGTGTGCACACACGCGTGGCAGTTCCGTCTGCTCGTGCTGGCGTGGCTCTCCTGCCCCTTGGATCCGGGCTGGGAGTTGGACAGAGTTGCAGGAGATGGGACAAGCCAGCCGGTGGGGTGGAAAAATACTGGGCAGTGCCTGCGGTTTGCTGGGTGCTGAGTGGGTGCTCCTGTGGTGGGGCTGGGGGATTTCTCCTCCCTCACGTGACAGTAACCGAGCCTGTGCCTTGGAGCGAGGGTCTGCAAATCCAGGTGCTGGAGGCTGTGACCTGCTCCAAGAAGAGAAGCGGGACGCTGAGGTTCTTGTCCCACTCCCAAGAGTGGGCACCAAGCCAAAGCCAGTGCCCGGGGCCTGGTGGAGCTCCGGTCCCTCCCTCTCTCCCCCCGTTTTCCCGGGGCGGCCGGTTTCCATCCCTGCGAGCTATGCCAGAGCAGCCGCTACTGTAAACGCCGCGGGAAGCCCTGGATCCGCTCCCGCCTGCCCAGGGACGAGGGGTTGTTTTTCCGGTCGGGAGCATTGTTAAAAAGACCCGAAACCCACCCAAACCCTCCGCTTTCTGCCCCCTCTTCCCTCTGCTTTCTGCACCTACCCACCCCCTCCAACCGCGCGCGGGGCGAGGAAGCAGCGCTCCCCCCTTTCCCGGGGGCGGCCGGGCAGTGATGCCGCCGGGGCAGGAGGAGGAGGAGAAGGGAGGCGGGGTGGTGGCCCTGTCCCCCCTCCCGGGTCCCCCCGTCCCGCCCCGCTGCCCAATCCGTGCGGCGGGGCCGGCGCTGCTCCGCCAT
>VYZT01062115.1:21859-83241 GCA_013400735.1 Pomatostomus ruficeps | reverse complement strand
GGGGGCGGGCCGCAGCGGGGTGGGCTGGGGAGGGCTCATCCCGAGCCCCCCGGCAGGCGAACGGGGTGTTGGAGCGACTTCCCAAGTCTGTCCGCATTTCCAAACTGTTGGCACTTCCAAGCGCCTTGGAAAACACGCGTGGAGCCCGGCTGCTGTGGGCCGGACACGAGTGGACTGGCTGGCGCTGGGATCCCCAGGGCTCTGGGGATGCTGCAGCTCCCACCGACTGGTTCTAGAATCACTCCGGCCCATCCAGCCTCCCCAGCGCTGCCTGGGGTGCTCAGGCCTTGCCTGTGCTGCCTGTTGCTTTCCCTGCTGCCCTGGGACCGGGCTTGGATAACCTCAGCCGGGCTGAGAATGCAGCTGAGGTAGAAAAGCCCTCCTCGATGAAGCAGATTTATTAAGAAAGTCCCAGCTAAGCTTTCCTTGCATTAGCCTTGCTCCAGAGAGGAGCGTGGAGGTGAAAAGTTCACGTGGGGCTAAGGAGCCCTTTGGAAGTCTATTGCACTGGTTTATTAGCAGAAGTTTGGGTATTAATGGGACTCTTTGAAGGGCTTCTAGACTAGGGCTTTCCTGGCTGCCAGCATGTGCCTGAGCTGCTGTGTGTTCTCCCTGAGGAATGACATGGAACTGCTGGAGATGGCAGCCAGCCCTGTGGCCAAGCTGTCTTGTGCTCCTCCCTGGCCTGGGGGTGCTGAAAAATGTGGGAGCACAGGAAGGGCTCACAGTCGGGGCTGTTTCTGATTCCCCCTTGCAGGAACCCCCTCGTCAGGACTGCAGCCATGGCCACCTCAGCGAGCTCCCACCTGAGCAAAGCCATCAAGCACATGTACATGAAGCTGCCACAGGGGGAGAAGGTGCAGGCCATGTACATCTGGATCGATGGCACGGGGGAGTACCTCCGCTGCAAAACCCGCACGCTGGACCACGAGCCCAAGAGCCTGGAAGGTGAGAGGGCAGGTGCAGGACTTGTAGCCCCTCACCGGCTGGAGGAAAGATGCCATTTCTCTCTTCCCATAGCAGAAGGATGTTTTTTAGGGAAGACATTCCTCCTCACGCCCTTCCAGTTACCTCTTTCCCCAGATACCACAGGGGAATATTCCCAGCTCTCCAGATGTGGAGTTTCAGGGAGATGCCTGGGGCTGGGAGCCTGTCCTTGGTGCTGTGCCCTCCATGGAGGGGCTGTTGGCAGGGGCTGGGGGCTGTTGGCAGGGGCTCAGCTGCCCATTGACTCTCGAGTACTCGTTTTGGCCGGAAGTAGTTTGGCAGAAGAAAGTGCAGGGGAAAGAATGGAGCTATCCGGTGTAATTAAGAGCTTGTGTCCCTCAGAACAAACAGTCCCAGCTTACACAATAATAGCATTAGGATTTTCCCCAGGTTGCCATGGAGCTGGCTGGAGACAGTTATGAAATGAAAATACTGTGTGTGACTGAGCAGAAGTATCTTTTTTCTTTCCTTTTTTTTTTTTTTCATTTTTTATTTTTTCCCCTCTCTCCTTTCCCCTTTGCCTTCTGAGGGAGTGGTTGGCACAGCTCCTTTGAAATCTTTGTGCTTCCCATCCTCCCTCTTTCCCCCTGGGATATGGAGGAGATAACATTGCCTGGGTGGAGTTCTGGGCTTTGACCCGGAGGGCAGTGCTCAGCATGGAGGGGTGGACGACAGGCCATGCTGGCCACACTCCCCTTCCATATGAGATTCCACCTCTATATGATTTGCCTTCCCATCTTCTTCTGGCAAGTAGCATGAAGGAGGGTATTTCACAGCTCCCCTCATTCCCATGGCTGGAAGATGGCTCGTAGTCTGCCCTCCCCGAGCTGAGGGGACTGGGTGCTTTACTCATCCTTGTGGTTGTTGTGACATGGGAAATGTCCTCAGTACTACTCTGTTCACTTGAGCTTGGCCAGCAGCCCAGCAACTTGTTATTTCCCAGGGTGGCTGGGGAGTTGCACTCCTATGGTTTTTTGCTTGTTTTGGGGTTTTTTTTGCTTCCCCCATTGGAACAAAATCAGCTGAGCTAGGACTAAACCTATTGTGGGCCTGTTCTCTATGAGCATCTTCACTTCTGTCTGAAGGGCGGCCGAGAGCCCATCCTGGCGACCAGGGACCCTGGGTCACTGTGGCTGGTTCCTCTCTTTGATCCAGATCTCCCTGAGTGGAATTTCGATGGCTCCAGCACCTACCAGTCCGAAGGCTCCAACAGTGACATGTACCTGCGACCTGCTGCCATGTTTCGGGACCCTTTCCGCAAGGACCCCAATAAACTCGTTCTCTGTGAGGTCTTCAAATACAACCGGCAGTCTGCAGGTGAATAAATGGACCTTCTCCCTTCTCCTGGTGGAGGTGGTGTTCCTGGGAAGCAGAATGGGAGACCTGCCCAAGTACTGTCTGTGCCCTTAGCATGACACGGAAAAAATCCCTGCCTTGAAAGTAGAGGGCAAACAAAGGGCTGGGCTTAGGATTCTTCAATGCTGCTGGGATTCAAACTGTAAAAAAAGTGGAAATGGGAAGTGGAAGTGCTCATGAGCCTCATACCGCTTTTTCTTTCCAGATTCAAATCTCCGGCACACCTGCAGGAGGATTATGGACATGGTGTCCAACCAGCACCCCTGGTTTGGGATGGAGCAGGAGTACACTCTCCTGGGGACAGACGGACATCCATTTGGCTGGCCTTCCAATGGCTTCCCTGGACCCCAAGGTAATCTTTCAGGAGCCTGGACCAAGTCAGGAGTGTTGCAACTGAAATCTGAAATCTGAAATCTCGCTTCAGGTGAGCTGAGGGATTCAAAGTGTTCCTAGAACCGAAGGTGGACAGCAGAAAGCAGGATATTGGCAAAAACTAAACACAAGATTAAATTTGTTACAGAAAGGCTGAGGTGGGGATTGGCCACGTCCAAATATGCTGCTTGGTTTGCTGGTCTGCAGGAGACTTAAACACAGGGGGAACTTGCTCTCCATCAGTGTTCTAGTCAGCTAGTTCTTCCATGAAAAACAGATCTTGAGGTTTTTTCCACACCCCCAAGCCTTTGGAGACTTTTCCCCTGTGTGTGCTGGGTCTTCACTGAATGTCAGTGTTTTTCCCTGTGGAGACTGATGTTCCCCTGTGCTGTTGCAGGTCCATATTACTGCGGTGTAGGGGCAGACAAAGCCTATGGCAGGGACATTGTGGAGGCCCACTACCGAGCGTGCCTTTATGCCGGTGTGAAAATTGGAGGAACCAACGCAGAAGTGATGCCAGCCCAGGTAAATCATTCTAAGATGCCTCATGGAGCGAGAGAGTAGTGTGGAAAAATCCCAGGCAGCGGGAGCTGTGTCTGCCTTCTCTGAGCTGTGTGGCTGTGCCAAGGATCAGGGGTGGGAGGTGCCTGTCTCCACCCCACTGAGCCCGTGACGCCTCCTCCTTGCAGTGGGAGTTCCAGGTGGGACCATGTGAAGGGATTGAAATGGGGGATCACCTCTGGATCGCGCGCTTCATCCTGCACCGGGTGTGCGAGGACTTTGGGGTCGTGGTGTCCTTCGATCCCAAGCCCATCCCTGGGAACTGGAATGGTGCTGGCTGCCACACCAACTTCAGCACCAAGAGCATGAGGGAAGAAGGAGGTCTCAAGTAAGTGTTTGAGTTGTTTACTGGGCAGCAGGATTTTGCAACATGGGAGTTGTTGCTCTGGTGCTTGGCATGACATCTTTCTTCTGGAGGGGGTTTTTTGGTTGTTTTGTTTTTGTGGTTTCTTTTTTTTTTAATATGTATTTTTTATAATGATACATTCTCGTCTTGATGCTTGGTGGGCAATTCAGCTAGTGGCTCCACCAGTGCTGGTGGAAGTACAGGCAGCCAGGATGCAGCTATCTGTAACAGCCTGTCCAGCTCCTGACTTGCCAATGTTGGGAACAAACAAACTAACTCAGCACAGGCCTTTTTTGATTATTTTTTTATAACCGTGATGAAAGAGAAAGACCATTTGCTTCTGTCTAGGCAAGACTGCCATGTTCTCTTAAAGATGAATGCCCTAAAAATGCAAACCCTGGGCTCCTGCACGGGACTGGTGTGCTGAATGCGGCCAGGGATCCTGTGTCACTGGAGCTGTGTGAAGGGATCCATCCTTGGCAGCTCTGTTTTCTTGCCTTAATCTTAGTGATGCCCTGAGATAATGGGACAGCCCATGACTCTGTGAGCTTCATGCATAGAAGCTCCAGTGTTGAGAGATCTCCCCTCCGGGAGCAGGTGGAAGCGGGAAGTTTAACTGGTGGTGTCTCACAGACAGCACTCCCTAGGCAGCCTTTGGGATTTGGCCACGAGGATCCTTTTCCTGGGTCAGCAGCAGGAGCGGACAGAAACCCTGTGTTAGGATGAACAGTCAAGTGGGGTGTGGGGCAAAGCGCATCATCATTAAGTGGCTTGGGGACAGCAATTAATCTTGTGTCACTTTGACATCACAGTCTGGAAGGGTTCAGCTCATCCCATCCCTCACTGTGTCATCCCCTGTCTCTCCCTCCCTCCCTCCCTCCACAGGCACATTGAGGAGGCCATCGAGAAGCTGAGCAAGCGGCACCAGTACCACATCCGTGCCTATGACCCCAAGGGGGGGCTGGACAATGCCAGGCGCCTGACAGGCTTCCATGAGACGTCCAACATCAATGAGTTCTCTGCCGGCGTGGCCAACCGTGGTGCCAGCATCCGCATCCCGCGCAACGTGGGCCACGAGAAGAAGGGCTACTTCGAGGACCGCCGGCCCTCTGCCAACTGTGACCCCTATGCTGTGACAGAGGCCCTGGTCCGCACGTGTCTCCTCAACGAAACCGGGGACGAGCCTTTTGAGTACAAGAACTAAGCAGACTGCGCCCCACAGACACCGCCTCCCCCCGCGCTCCCCACGCCCCTAAACTTCCCTTCTAGATGTAATCCCAAGGGTACAAGATAACATGTTTTGTGTCTCAGTAACTCTTGTTGTCTTGAGGTGGGGAGGAGGGCAGGTTTAGTTTTATCGATGTCTGTTTGTCATTGACTCTTCAGAAGATGAGAGGAGGACGGGGTGTTAGAGAACTTTTAACCACTGTTTTATTTTTTTGTCTAATTCATGTGTACATCTGATGGGATCCAGTGGCTTCCAGGGACAGACTGCACACGCAGAAAGCCAGTAGGAGAGGAGAAAGCTTAAAACAGAGTCAGATATAGGGGGTCAGCCCTGCTGCTGGCTCTCTGCAGACTGATGGCTCTCTTAAGGTTGCTGCCTTTCTGTGGAGAAGGGAAGATGGGAGCTGTGGTGATGGGAGCTGTGCGTATACTCCTGCCTGTGTGGGGAGATGATGGGAAGATCGTTGCCCTCCAGCCACTCTGAGGTTTCTGGGAATCTTCTGGCATTGAGCTCAGCGTAGGAGCGTTGAGGAGAACTCTTGGTTCTGTCACTGGAAGTCAACTGATCTCTGGCTCATAACTCAGAGTGAAGTAGTATTTTTCTATTTAAATATAAAAACAGCAAAAAAAATTATATATGAAAGCGTTTTTTTCTTAAACAGATGACGTTCCAATGCCTCATCCAGCCAGAGCAGGGAGAGCTCTTGCGGATGCTGTCGGAGGCCTCCAGGTGGGACTGAGGGTGAGCTTGGAGGGAGACTCAGATGAGATTTTTTCCAGCATGGAGTGAAGCTTCCAGGAGGGAAGCCTGCAGAAGCATTTGTCACTGTAACTCGAGTGGCTGTGACACACTCAGAGTGGGTGGAAGGTGTCCTGAACCAAGAGTTGACCGGTCAACAGTGTTCCGGACAGAGCTGTGGGTGTGTCACCTGTCCAGCAGGGCTAGCATGTCACTAAAGCAGGGCTTTTGATAAAGGTTAAAAAAAAAAAAGAAAAAGAAGTTTTAGATTTTTTCTTCATAATGTTCTTAGTTTCTCTGACTGAATGGTTTTACAGAGACCGTTGATGCCACTGTTGTGTCCTGGCTCTCTTGGGCTGCCTGCCATCCAGCCAGGATGGAGGCTAGGAGAAGGGAAGGGAGAGGCCACCTGTCCCTCCCAGCCAGCCCTGGCACTCCCAGCTCCAGCTGGGGGGTTCAAACGTTCCAGGATTTTACACTTGGGTATCTTAGATGGTGCCAGTTATATTTCGTTGCATTTGGACTTCTTCCGAATAGGTTTTTTTTTTTTTTGTAATAAAAAAGAGAAAAAGAACAAAACCTTAAATCCGACTTCTGCAGCCTGTTTTTGTATGTGTGTTGCCTTCAGCTGTTGAAAGGACTTTGACTCTGATAGTGGGTAGATGTGGCTTTTCATTTGTGGTGTGTTTTTTTGGGGGGGAGGGGTCTTTCAATCCATGGGTGCTCTCCAGAAAATGGGAATTCGTCAGCAGTGGTTGGTTCTCTGGTGAGGAGTGGTCCAACTGTGGCTTGAATGCAATTCTTTTGGGATGGGAAAGGGCCTGGGCTTGTGAGGGTCTATAGGGAGGATTATGGGGTTGGTACAGATGTTTGTGCATTTCACCAGCCTCCTCACAAGTTCTACAGGATATAGAAATTCTACAGAAAACAAAACTCCAGCAAACTTAATTTAGAAGAGGGCTTTGTGGAAGAAGACCCTTTCCCACTCTCCCTAAGAAAGAAAATGAGAATAAAATGAGAAAATGCTGCTCGTCCACCTTTGGCATAAACCCAATCATTCAGGAAAATAACCAAGGCAGTAGAAATGTGTTACTTTGCTTCTGTAATCCTTTATTTAGCTTGTGGTGCCATTCCCCAGCTCCCCGGGAGGTGCTTCCTTCAGGAGAGGATGCTTTAACCATTCCCACCTTTAAATCTGGATTAAGTGCACTTGAGCATCTTGCTGGGCTGATGAGGCCATTCCTGCTATCACGTTTTTGTGGACCAGCTGTTTTCCTGCATCTCCTTTCTGGGGAACATTGAAGGCAGCCCCTTCCTCAGCATAGTCCCAAATTTACCCTGTCCCTGTACCCGGGTGGGCTGCAGTATGACCAGAACAGAGGCAAAGTGAATACCATGTCCTTTCCTCCCATCCTGACACGGCCACAGAGACTTGGGAGCTGGGGTGCTGCAGTCAAAACAAACCCAGGCTGGTCTGTATAACTCAGGAGCCTTGAAATCTTGAGGTTTTGTTCTGATTTGGGCTCAGGGGCAGGGCAGCTGCTGTTCCTTATGCCTTCCAAGAAAATGCTATAAATGAAAAAATTGGATTACACCTGAATTAAGGAAAATTTTCTAAAGGCATTGGCACACAAAGAGGGACAAGACGTTGCTTGGTTTTCTGTTTGGGTTTTTTTTTTTTTTTGAAGTTCCTGTACTTCCAAACACTGTGAATCATTGAGGCTGAATCCCTGTCTTTCCAGAAACCCTTTCCTCCTGGGAAATAAAAAAAAATGGGAAAAGGGGCTATAGCGCAGTTTTGGCCACTAAGTATCACCAAGGCAGGAGGAGCTGATGGGCAGCCAGGTTTTGTGTTTTGCTATGGAATCATGGAATGGTTTGGTTTGGAAGGGACATTAAATATCATCTCATTCCAACCCCTCTGCCACGGGCAGGGACACCTTCCTTGGTTGCTTGGGTTAAAGTCTTTGGGATAAACAGCATCTCCCTGTGCCATTTGGGTGTCCGTGAGGAAGATGCCATCTCCAGGGTGTCCATCAGGCTGATAAGGGGAGAAAGCATCAGTCCTTTGCTTCTCCAGCTGCCCTGAACATAAATTTAGGTCAGGAGCTTGATGCTTAATGGTTCTTCTTGTTCTCAGCTGAGAAAGCATTTATCCACTCACTGCACAATTACCCAGCTGAAAACAAGGTCGGAACAACATTTTGCTGGGAAATGGCTTTTCAGATCATTATTAAAAATATAGGGGGAAAAAAAGATTATAATGAATTAGAAGGGAAAAAATAATTTATTCCCTCTAGACATTGTTTTCTGACTTTTACCTAAAGCCTGCTTGCTGAATCTGCTTTGTAGTTACCTAAACACCATTTCCCACTTCTGTAGGGTTGGGAGGCCTCCTCTTAAGGCCATGGGGCTCTTACAAATTGAGCCTGAAACCCTCAGAAGCTGAGCTTAAGTCTTATGTATTCATAGAAAACATTTTGACTTTTGATCTGAGCCTCTCAGGAGGAAGTGAATCCCTTTTCTCTGTACTCACACATCCTTAAAATGTGAATAATGATATAGCAAGGATCAGTCCTAAAGGGTTTGCTGGGCACATCCAAGCATCAGGAATGGCTCTAAATGAAGCAGACAAAAATAGCAGCAGCTTTTTGAAGTGCCTGTTGGTTGTGCTCCCTTTTAATCCAACACCAGCTTAGGAGACAAGGCTGCCCCTAACCCATTAACATATCTGCTCACATGCCAGTTTTTCCCCACAACTGGATTTTACTGCAATCAAAATAAGATTAGCCACAGCTCCCTTCAAATACAGCCTGGAGCACATGAGCTAATCAAGATCACACTTGAAGCATCTTTTTGTGCCAGGCTATGCCAGCCCAGTTATTGTCTGGACACAAGGGATTTTCCCTTTCTGCAGAGCCTGGTGCATCAGGCATGGCTACTTGGATTTCTCTTACCCTTTCACACTCTCAGAGTGCCCTGATGCTGCTCCAGGACCCACATTCCACTTCCCTTACTATTTTTGGGGGGGCTTTTGTGCTATTTGATCTTCCTCGATTACCTTTTTTGGTAGATCAGTCTTCACATGCTTGCGCAGCCTCTGGCTGAACACACCTCTCCCTGAACACATCTGGAGGTGGAATCAGCCAGCCTTAGATGGGTCAGGATTTGCTGAGCTGTCTTTTGGGTGGCCTTACCTGGGGGAGAAGAGAGGCATTTCTTGTTGCTGGGTGAAACTGTTTTTATTTCTCCAAGTCTATGTTTTCCCCTTTTCCTGGGATGTTGATACTGGCCTGTGTGAGTGTCCTGCATCTCCTTCTGCCTGTGGAGGATGGGAAGGGATGGCCCCAGAAAGAGAGCCAGGCACAGACTGCTGAGCTCTGCAAGAGCCTCTGTTTGGGCTTGAAGCTCCTGTTATCAGAGCAGCCCTGCTTTATTCTCTTGAAATGCCTCTTGGAGCTCCAGCAGCTCCTCCAGTGTGGGGCCTTGAGGAGTCCTGGCTGAGAGATCTATGCTTGCAGTTCATCAGTTGATAAAAGCCTTAGGAAAAGGGGCTGGAGGTCCTTTGTCCCCTCGAAGGAGGCCAGGGCGTGCTTTGGAAGGGTGCTGGAGCCAGGTCAGGTGTGGCCAGTGGGTCATTTCTTGTGTGACCCCTTTGAGCAAGGTGGTGGAGCTGGGAGGGGATCCTGCCATCACACACATCCATAATTCAGCTTCAGCTGAGCCGGGATTTCATCCCACTTGTTCAGTTACTGATTAAACTGAGGACAGCTGCTTAGGAAACAAGTGGGAGCTCTTGAAAGGAAAGATCTCCTTAGGTCTGCCTGGCTTCCCCAGCCAGCTGGATGCAGAGTCAGACCTGGGATGGCTCCTGAGTGGGTCCTCCACGCACAAATGGTTCTCCAGGCTCTCCAGCTGGGACTGACAACCTATTTGCAGTGCCTGGTTTCAACATGTCCCATGCGGATGTAAATTGAACTCTGACTCTTTGCTTGCTGATAAAGGGGCCAGTCTATTTGTAGGATCCTGCTTTTCCTGAGGCCATGCAAGTTATGGAGGATATCAGTCATTGAATCACTCATCTGGATGCCTAAAGATGTCACCAGTGAATTGCCTGGTTCATGAATGGTGATCTTAGTCTGATCCTTGTGACTCTACCCTGAGCCAGTGCTGGGTGTTCAGGGACTGTTTCTCCTTTTTATGCAATGATTTCTGATGGGAACATGTGGAAAAGGGCTCTGGGAAGACACAACCATGCTACTCTCCACACTGAAGCATCTCCAGGGGCTCCGTTCCCAGTGGGAGATGATGTGGGTCAGAGCATCACCAAGCTGCCTCTGCAGGTGTCTGTGTTCAGAAAGAATGGGTTTTGGGGCTGGGTGCTTCTTGCAGGTTAGCCCCCACAAAACTTGCAGTAGTTGACCTCAATGGGAACCTGCTTGACTGAGGAGAAACCCAGGGTCAGTGAGGTAAATTGGGAGGAAAATCCACATTCTGTGACTCCAGACTGAACACTAGGACTGCAGCTCTTCAGAGTCTTGTAGGAGGACTGGGCCCTTCTCCCTCACTGCTCCCCTCCTTTCCTTCCCTGGTAAGATGGTCCAAGGTTGGGGCAGCAGTGCAGGAGCAGCAAGGCTTTACCTCAGCCAAAAATGTCTTTCTTTTCCTTTCTTTTCTCCCATCCTGGCCTGCCCACAGGCTGGCATGGCCATGCTATTTTGCTTTCATAAGCTGCATTATGTAAGCCGAGTCTTGAGTGGGGATGCAGTGCCAACTTGGACTCCGCAGCGGGAAGGAGCCACATTCCTCAGCACTGGGTTTAATCCCTGCCTCCAGCCACAGTTGGTTTGCTAAGAGGAATCCAAGGGCTGTGCCGAGGTTTCTAATCCCTTGCCTCAGGTGGAGCCAGCTTGTTTGTATGGGAGCCCTGCTCTCCCTTGTCAACAGGTTGTGCCCAGGTCTCCTCCTAGCAAGCCCTTTGAAGGAGGGTTGGCCCAGGCATGCACAGCACACCTCGGGACCCTCCTCTCCTCCCCTTGTTTGCTGAACTCTCTGTGCTCCTTGGCTTCACTTTCACTTGCTCAAAAAGGCTGCTGAGGGAGGAAAATGGAAATGGAAGCTTCCACAATCCCAGCCCCAGAAAACAATGGCAGAGGTGGCTTGCCAGACTGGCGTGGAAAACACAGCCTGGGGAAGACCACGTTGGTGCCAACAACTTCTCCAGCTGTCCCAGCACTGACTGCCCTCCCAGTGTCCCACCTGTAAGGATGTGATTCCTGTCCCACCAAAGATCTGGAGATCCTGCACCCAGGGGTCCTGTAGCACCATCCTGGCTGGGTGGAGGGTGCAGGCCAGCAATGGATGCTTGGCAGGGTGTTTGGTGGCTCCCCAGCAGACTCAGCTCACTGCCTTAAGCCCCTGAGTTTGGAATTGATGATCTTCAGGACCCCAGTTGGCTGGGCATGGGCAACATGGGTTCAGAAGGATAGGTGTCCACCCTCCACGCAGGTTTCAGATGAAGCTGAGAGCAGCAGTGCCTTGTTTTCATGTACTGTGGGTGGATGAGGCACCAGACCACAGTTTTTGCTGGCAGCTTCCCCCAGTGCTAAACATGTTGTTAAAATGAGAAATATTAATCAGACCCAGGGTTAGGCTGTTATTTCTCATCACAAAGCTGTGTGGCTCGAACCTATCCACGGCTTGTGGAGATGCTGAGAAGTGGCTGAATTGCCCAGCTGCCTCTCTCCTGAGTCAGAGCCTGGCCAAAATGCTAAAACACTGGGAAAGCAAGGGAATAGGAGCCTCCTGCTCTACTGAGCTGCATTCTGGAAAGCATAGTGGCCAGCAGGTATTTGGAAGAATTCTGCGATCATTTGCTGCAACCACAAACCCCAATCTGTCCAATGCCTCTCCATGTTTAAGGGATTCTGAGCAAGCCCTCAAGTCTGAGGTGGGAATAGCTAGGGCTATGTTGTCCAGATGCCATTTCCATTTAGGAAGCTGCCTGGGAACAGCTGGGCTTAGAGATGGGCTTAATCTGAAAGTTGGAGGCCAAGGCTTTGGATGGCTGAATCACCAAAAACTATGCACTTGCTCTGAAACACAAGATATTTTCAGACCATTTTCCACCCAGACAGATAAAACATGCTGGGTGATTAACTGGGTCCCTCTTTTCCACCTCTCCTCATGGCTGGCTGTCCTGGCAAGTTCTCCATCTGCTTTTTTAAATGCTTTTACTTTAAAATGGATGCCTTCCCTCCTGGCGAAGGCCCATGCCAGTAATCAGCGGGTGACGCTGCTACTGTAGGCTGTAGCCCTGTGCGGAAGCATTTCATTTAGAGAAGAGATAGCTTTGGCGTAGAAGTTTTTTATCTGTAATCTCGCTAGGATGAAGAAAACTGCTTGTGGAGGCTGGTTGGGGAAGGAGGTGATCTCTGGAGTCTTGGAAGGGCTGTGCCTTGTACTATGTTGGAGCTGTGCACAGAGCTGGGGTGTGCTCCACAGACCAAGAGTCAGGGACACTCCATGGAAGGTGGTCTGGGACCAAAGAGCATGCTAGGAACTGTGGTATGCTAGCAGTCTGTGCCACAGAAACATCCTGGTCAGAGCGAGGGATTCCCTCTGCGTTGTTAGGTCTCTGTTTTTGTGGGGAGGGAGATGAGTTGGCAACCAAAGTGTGAGTTGTGGAGCTCCTGCATGGCAAGACCTCTCTGGTCATGGTCAGGATAGCTTAGAAACATCCTAGGATATAGGGCAGTGTCCAGGATGCCACAGAAGGTGTCTGACAGGCTGATACAGAAAACAGAGAACAGCAGGGGTTACATATAGACTGAATGGTGCTGCCGCAACAACAGGAGAGTTCAAAGCCAGAGGGGTGGCTCCAAAGCACTTGGGAAGGAATTGGCCATTAAATTTGACCCTGCAAGTGGGTAGGCCTGAGTCTGCATTGCTCCTCCTGAAACAAAACCCAGCCCTTCTGTGTACCGTGTCTTGCTAAGAGCTTGCTGGTGATCTTGGCATGGAGAAAGTCGTGGAACTTGTAAGATGGGAGCTTCTGCTTGAAGAGATGGCCTTAGCAAACTAGGAATGTCTATGCAAAGGTTGGGGTAGGGGGATGGCAGTGATGCCACATGGGTTCTGCAGGTGAATGGGATGTTTTGGGTGAGAGCTTGTGACAGCTTTGCCCAAAGAGCTCTTTGAGATCCAGCAGCCCACTCTGCTCATCTCCCCCTGCTCGTCTCCACCTCCCCATGCAACCAGTGGAAACTGCTCCCATGAAATATAAAGCAAGCACTGCAATACTTGTCTTTTTGTTGTGAATAATGTCAGGCCTTTTTTCTGCGAGCGCTATTGAGGCAGCAGCTGTATTTCACCCAGCTGGCAGCGCTCGGGGGGGGAGATCAAGTGTTCTCAGCAGAGCTGAGCCAGATCTAGGGCTGGGGGAAAGTGGTGCAATTCTAGTTGGCCTCAGCGCTGAGCTGCTTTACACCAGCTCTAAACTGGGCTCCCAGACTGAGGCTTTGGGGGATTCTGGGGAGGTGAAACAGTCTTGTGTGCTCAGGGGTCTGTGGGAGCAGGAGGATGAGGAGCTGGGCTGCTGCTGGAAAGGATTTTAGTCGTGTGGGTCACTTGTTGTACGACAGTTCTCTTCTGAACCCAAAAAAGCCAGGGGCACCTGGAGCTGTGTATATTTCTCCACTCTGCCTGAGCGTGCTGCAAGAGGAGAGCTCCAGCCCTGCCAAAAGATCCCGTGCCTCTGGGAAGCGTCCTAAGCACCGTGTGCTCATCCCGTGGGATACACTGTGCCTCCCTCTGCCAGGTACCTCTGGACAAGTGCCAGCCCTTCCTTTCGGGAACAGCTTGTTTTGAACGTCAGTGCTATGGGAAGCAAAGAAAGCAGGAGCAGTGCTGGCCCATCTCCCTGGCATGGGCAGGAGTTGTTCCTCTGTCCCTGTGCTGCTGGACCCCCAGGATGAGAGGAAACCCCCCTGCCAGCCCATGCTCTCAGCCAGACTCCTGTCCTTTGCACAGAAGGATTTGGGAACAAAAGTTGGATTAATTGAAATTGCATCTCCTCTGGATCCTCAGCTCAACCCTCCTGTTCCTCTGCTCTGTTTTCCCACTAATCGGTAGCTCAGTGTGGAAGTGGGATGAAAAGGGTGTTGGGGACAGGAGAAGGCTGGAAGGCAAGGAATATGCTCAGATGAGAGGGTTTTGGTTTGTTTGTTTTGATTTTTTCTTTGGGCCATTCATTATATTCCAGTCATGAGGAAACATGTGACTTCTTTTGGTAAGAAAAACCTAATTTTTTTTCCTTTTAGTTTATTTTGTGGGGTTTTGTGTTGGGTGGGTTTTTTTTTGTTTTCTCTCCCCTCCAGAGATCTGGTTCTTAGTCCTGAGTGGACCTCCCTCTACCCTTCACTGAATAAACAAAAGCCTCTGTCCTGGCCGTGCTGTTCCCAGTACCTGTGCTGGCTGGTTCCAGCTTGCCAAATCTGCAGGGACTGAGATGGCTCCTCCAGAGACATGTGGACGTGTCCACAACACAGTAGCAAGTGGAACTACCAGTGATGGGAGCAGCAGGAGGGAGACAAAGGCATGGAAAGAATTATGCCCCTGGATGGTAATTGGTTGCTCCCACCCAGGAGCTGCCCAGGGATTGTTGTCTTGCACATTTCTGCTCCATCCCCAGGTTCATTTGGGTGTGCTGGGCTCATGGCTCCCTTGCATGTATCTGCTTTTCCAGCATTGTTGACATCTGCTGATTGCTTTCCAACCATTAAACCCAAGACGGAATGGGAGGAAGGGAAGACACTTCATTAATTTTTACTCTGCCCTGCATCCTTCCTAACTCTTTCCCCTGGCAGAGATTGGGAGGAACATTATTTTGCTCGCCCTAGGAGTAAATGAGGTTGTCTATCACCACTAAGACAATGTTGGAATCAGGGGGTAAACAATGTTGTGCTTGGCTCTCACTGCACGGCACTTGACGCAGGATTCCATGTTGAGGCCACTGCTCTGATTGATGTGGAGTGAGATTTGGGCAAGGTGCATTCCTCCTTGTTGCCTGGATATGGAATGTTCAGAGGCTGCAGGTCCCTTCAGGGGGAGCTAGGCACAGGGAAGTTCCCAGAGGAGAAGGAGGAGGAGGAACCACTAGGAACGAGGACAGGAAAAGGGTGAGGTCACTTCTACAGCCTGGCCTCAGTGGGAGGGATGAAATTATTAACCTGGTGGGAAGGCTGGGGAAGCACAACACCTGGGACAAGTCTCTGGCCTACCACTGGAGCGAGTTCTTGTGAGCAGCTGGTTTTACACTGTAGTTTGAACCACACCAGCACAGAGTTCAACCTTTGCTTCAGCTCCTCCTAAATACACACCTCCAAGCTGGCAGCGACCTCCCCTCCTCACCCAGCACACTCCCTGCTTCCCACTGCCATCCCAGAAATCAGTCTCACAGGGTACACTGTGCCACAACAAGGTCGTGCCCATCAAGTTTGGTTTTTTGGGGGTTGCTTTTTGGCATTTTTGTTGAGTCTGGTGTTGTGTTGCAGGTGGTGAGGCAGAACATTGTGCTGCAAAGCAGCTCTGTATTTCGAAGCAGAAGCGAGGCATAGGATGCACATTTTTAGCATCCCAAATACAATGAGATCCAAAACAGTTTGCAGGGAAAATGGTTATTGCTATTTGCGGAGTGCCAGAGAAGCCTGGCATCTAACAGCCACATAGTCGATGACCCTGGTGGGTCCTGGCTTGGCTCCTGCTACTCTCCTGGGACAGGGATGGGATGGGCAGGAGCTGGGCTGCCCCGGGAGCCTGTTCTTGTGGGACAGACTTGAGCTTCCATCCCAGCCCAGCTCACGGTGCCTAAACCACTCAACGGTGCTGGGAGCAGCCAAGCGAGACTCAGGCAGCAAAGTCCTCCTCAAATAGGCTCTACTTTCCTTTTCTATGGCCCCAGCTGATGTTTTATAGGAGCTGCAGGTGCTTAATATCCAAGGGCTTTTTTTTTTTTTCCAGGTGGGTTTTTTCTAAGCAGGGAGTTGAGAGCATGAACAAAGAATAGGATGATATTCTAAAAGTTGTCATATTTTGCTGTCCCTAAATGTAGTTGCTGTGCCAAATAGAGATTCCTTTGTCCATGAGATTACCTGCAGGAAGAGGGATGGTAGCAGTGTTGCCCAGTGGCTGCTGGGCTGCTTTTGGAATGATGGGCAAGGCAGTGTTTGTCAAGAGAGGTAAAACATTGTTAGACACCGTGATCGTGATCACTGGGAAACAAACAGTTCACCTGCTGGCACAAGGGAAAGAAAACAAGAAATGTGTGACCATAGACGTGGCCAGCTTCAAACTAGCTGTGTGAGCTGGCTCCGCTGCTGGCCGGCTCCTTGTTTGGAGACTTCTTGCTCCATCTCAAACCTGAGGTGGATTTCGGCCAGCTTCTCTTTGGGGTTTCCCCAGCTGTTCTGCTAGAAAATAATTCCTTTCCCTACAAACTTTAATGACTCGGCACCTGTAGTTTATCCACCTTAACTTTCCTCTGTAAACAAGGCTGAAGGATTCTGTGATCCTGAAAGAGAAGATGTGTGAGGTGCTTTTCACAGCTCCTCACCCCACGGTACCGGGTGGGAGGTGAGTTCCAGGGAGACAGGCAGAGACGGGGACAGGAGTCTTCTCCAAGAGGGATTAATGCAAGCACCCGGTCGGGCAGATAGCGGCCAATCCCCGCCTGGATCGCCCCGGCCTGGCATCTTCCTAGGGAAAGGTGGGGGTGATGAACCCTATCCGGCTGTGGTGACGCAGCATCTGGGAAACGCTGCTGGAGGCTTTTTGTGGAAAGGCGACTCCACCTCGCAGGTGTCACAGCAGGGCTGGGGTGAAGCAGCGAGCAGGCAGGAGGAACAAAGCCACCTTTGTCGCCGTTCCCCTGCCCTGCGGAGCTGGCTCCATGCCAGCGAGGTGCCTGGCTCGCTACCGAGGTCTACGGGCGTCTGGCTGAGCAGCCAAGAGCTTCCCGGAGCTGGAATTTGGTGGCAGTTGCTTTCTTACCTGGAAAAGCAACCTCTCTCCTGGCAGCAGCATGAAGGGGCTCGGATGGGTTAACTCCTGAGACTGCTGACGGGAGCTTCCCTCCCAGCCCACGTCGGTGTGGTGGAGGTGCTCATGTACCTCTCAAGGTACACCTGGAGTGGCCCTGGTGAGCAGGAGGGTGCAGGAATGGCCGTGTGGCACAGAGCGAGGGGGCACAGGCGGGATTGCTCCGGGAATAGGGTGAGTGGCACTGCGGGGGTCCCTGGTGGGTGGGGACAGTGCCAGCTCAGCATCACCTCTCTCAGCCAGTGATGCCCGTGGTCCGGCCTGTGCCAAACCAACCCCTGCCGTGCAGAGCCACCCCTCGCCGGGATGAAGGGAAAGTGCGGGGATCCGTGTGTGTGGGTGTCAGCACTGTATCCTTTGCTCTGGAATGGAAGGAGATGGATGTCTTCGGGTCAAGCATGCACCCTTAAAAATGCCAAATTCTGCCCAGGGGATGGAAAAATCCCATGCTTTGGCTTGTTACAACAGCATGAAACCAACTTTAAATCCATGCCCTTGTCGGGGCAGGAGAGGATGAATCCCTCCACGTGTTTTTTCTCCGGTTCTTCGCCGCAGGGCAGGTGGGAATCACGATCAGCTGGCACATTCCCTCTCCCCTGAGATACTGTTCCTGTCTCACATCGCTGCTCCTCATTTGGAAAACCCCTGGGATTGCGAGAGTTAATTCTTCATCCCAGCTGCTTTCCTCCTCAAGCTCAGCAGGAAGAGGGATTGTGCTAGGCAAGGGGCACCACTGCGGAGGGGGAGGAGGCAAAAAAAAAAAGCTTCGTGTTTAGACCTTTTACCTAATTTCCAAAGTTTCAGACCTGAGGGCCATAGCAACGAGAGCTACCAGCGGTGTGATTGGAGGCGGCAGGAAGTGCTGGACTGCCCTCCCAGCTTCCAAAGCAGCATCCCACGGATGGGACAGGGTATTGAGGCCAATGTTGTTTTCGGCCTCCCCTTCCCCACGGGAAGAGCTCGAGGCATGTGGCTCTGTGTGTTTGTGTGTGATTTTTTTTCCCCCAGCTGATCGCCTTTACTCACTTCAATTACATTTTCCCTGGTTCCTGTGAGTTGTTTAAAAAGTTCTTGGGCACTTGTGAAACCAGAGGGCAACCAGGGAGGGCTGTTCTCATGAAGACCTGTCTAGAAATCAACAGGGTGGTACAAACCCAGTGTGTATTTATATAAACACACAGAAGTGAGAGGAGGTGGCATTTGGCAGCTGCAGAACAGAGCTTGAGTCCGGCAATGCTTTCCTTTTGCTATCAAATAAGTCTTTGCAAAAATATCAGGGGTTCCTGCAAAACAAAAACAAAGACATGATTTGGGGCAATAAAAACTGCAAACTGTTCTTGTTATACTTACAGCTTGCTGATTCTCCTTTTGGGTTTATCAGAGGGGCTCAACCATCAAGTTCCTCTCCAAGCACAGCCCATCCTGGGGAAACAGAATGACAGAAGTCTTCCTGAGTTAGAAGCAACGCACAAGGATCACCAAGTCCATCTCCTGGCCCTGCACAGGACAGCCCAAAAATCCCACCACATGCCTGAGTGTTGTCCAAATGCTTCTTGACTTCTGGCAGGCTTGGTGCAGTCTCTACAGGGAAAAATCCCAATGAAACTTGGATGTGTTTCCCACAGGTTTTCTGCGCATCCACCTTTGGTGTCAGCATTCCCTATTATCCCTCAGTAGCATTGCAGAGCTGACACAGCCATGGGCTCAGTTTCTGCAGGTGATGGAGATCAAATCACCCCAACTCTTCCAGAGCCACTTTTTGGAGCAGAATCGCTTATCAATCTGCAGGTGTGAGCATTTCTGGCAACGCTGAGCCTGCCATGGCAGGGAGTGGTCAGGGAGAAGAGGGAATGAAAGTGGAAAAGCATTTTCTAAGGAAAAGATGGGGATTATAGAAGCCACTGAGTTGATGTAAATTGAGCTGACCTGTATTCTCCAGACCTTCAGGATCACTTGAAGCTTCAGCAGAACAGCTGAGCTTGATTATGTCTGTGTCATGGTTCTCTTGTGCAGCAGGCAGTGTCTTCCTTCCATCCCTCTTATTCGATGAGCCACAGGCTTAGCAAAACCTGTGCTTAAGCCACTCAATGAATCCACTTAATTCTCCTTACACTGGCACCAGGTTGTCTTTGTCATGGGGAAAAGCTTTCCAGCACAAAGCTGGCTGTGTTTCTGCTGTCCCCAGCTTGTGCATGGCTGTGTGGGCTTGCAGTTCCCTTTCCTGGAGAGAAGCAAGTATTTCCATGAGTGTTACATATTTATCTTCCAGTCTGAAATAGTATTTAGAAAAAAAGAAGGGTGATACACCCCAGCCAAAGCTACCTTTGTGTTTTCTGCTGTGCCCAAAGCTTTCTGTGCATCCCTGTAGCATTTGAACTCTCTCAACAGCCGTGAAACACAGTTCATCCCTAGGGAGCTGTGTGCAGAGAGAGGATCATCTTCTCTGGGATTTTAATAAGCTGTGAAATTGGGTATTCAGCTGTTTTCATTATTCTGCTACTCTGTGTATAAAAAAATTGGTAATTTTTTGCCATTCATCCTAAAGACCTATTGTGATATTCCTATCCTTTGGTGCCCTTTGAATGTCAGGTTGCCTCTTCAGCCAGCACTTGTCAGCCAGTGATTCCCCACCACCCCTCTCCCTTCCACCTTATTTATAGGGTACTTTTAACACAACACAGGATTTGTGCAGAAAAGCCTTGGAAGCTTGGAGCACCTCCCCTTTCCCAGGAGCCCAAGCCAGCAGATGCATTTCCCTCGCTGGCAAGAGCAGGATGGCTCACTTGCACTCCACTTTCTTTTCTTCAGGAATCATTGGGGTATGAATAGGATCCTTATCAAACCAGGTTCATCCAGAGGACAAGGCCATATGAATTGTTTGCAGAACTCCAGCAAATAAACAACATTCCTCCTGATTCCTTATTTGCCCATTTTAATCCAGTGGCCAGCTCAGGCAGCAGCCACAGAGCTCAGCAGCAGGGGGGTGACAGCTTTTGGCAAGTTCTGGACCGTGCCCAGCTTCCCAGGTGGTGTGATCAAGCACCATGGAAAGAACTTCTGTCTGGAACCTTTAAATTATGGATTTGGGAGGTAAACACCCAGTGCTCATCCCATCTGGGGGCCTAAATGTAGAGGGGGGACCTGCTGTGAACATGGCTTTTTTCCTTGAGGCCATTTGCTATGCTCTGCAGTGAGGTGGGGGTGATGGATCATGGTGATGAAATAGAAGCGGGGGCTTGGCTCCCTTCCCAGGCAAGGACTGGCATCCCAGAGTATGAGAGGCTGAAAGTCATAAGGACTTTCTGTGCCCCAGGAAAAAAGCAGGTGTCACAGGGCATGGCCAGAGCTCTCAACACCTGACATCTCCCTCACTGCTGGAAAGTTCTCTTTGTCATCTGCTTAATGAGGAGAGAAAAACTTGCAAGCATCTTCCTTTGTCTTGCTGCAGTTTGGATGGCCAAAAGAACGTGTTATTCCATCCAGGCTGCCTTGCCCAGTCATCACTGCTCTCCACAGCACATCTGGGGTGTTCCTCTGTCAAGGATCTGCTCTGTGGAGCACATCTTGGGGCTGGAGGCTCGGGGACTGAGCTTGCAGGGAAGGAAAGGCACACATGAAGTTCATGTTGATGCTGGCCAGGCTGCTGGTTCTCCAGAAAGGCTCATGTATGCACACCTTCAATCTAGAGCTAAATTTAAACACCAAAATGCAGCGTTTAGGAGCCCAGGGAATAGCACAGCCCTCATCTCCTGTGGCTGCCTCCAGCCAGCCCTTCCTTTGGCAAGGAAGAAGCTTTTGTTTCCCTTGGACTCTGGGCCAGCTTGGAATAATAACACCAGCAAAACCCTCCCTGCCCCAGCACAATGAAGCAGTGCTTTCAATTCCCAGATGTGCGGAGGCGAAGTGCCCAGTGTGTCCCTTCCTGATGCTTCCCTTCCAGATGTGAAGTGGTAGGGAGCTGGAGACAGGTGGTGGCCAGCCAGGAAGTCAGCTGAGGAGTGGACAGCAGATATTTCCCCTGGATGCCCTCTGGTTTTCACTGCCTGTGGCTGAGGGAAGCAGTTTGGGTGCCCTGCCAGCTGTTCAACTGGTTTGAAATAGCTTGAGAGTGCTCTGTGCTGCAGGGAGGAAGTGCCCCTCCAGCAAAGGTGAGGATGCCTTCCCTCTCAGATGCATCTGCATCCTTAAGGAACCCTCAGTCCCCATCTTCTCCTCCTCAAGCACCTCTTGTTCCTCATAATTTCCTCCTGAGCATCACCAGCAGGGCTGGACTCTGTTAAAATCACTGCAGGCAGCTTGATGGGACAGAGACACATCCCCTGCTCAGTCCTCATGTCCAGGGACAAAGGTCACCATGGAACCACCTCATGCCCAAAGCCTCCTGCCAAGGTCATGTTGAATGAGTCTGAAGTGAGCTGGTGTTCCATGTGGGATGAATCTGGAGATTGAAGCCTGTCCCCCTTGGAATGAGGTGGGGGTGTTTCAGGTTCAACTGAAAGGTGCCTCTTTAGGGCAATCCCCTGGGATTTGTGCAGCACAGGAAGGGGCTGCCCAGGGGTACAGCTGCCTCTCAGGGTACTGGTGGGTGATGCAAGCCAGGGCACTGCATCCCGTGACCCAGGTTGGCTGTACCCACCCAGTGGAAAATTCCTCCTGCCCATGGGCAACATCCTTCTGCCTTTATTTTGAAGCAGCTTGCTGAGAACACGACCAATGCAGGAGATAACAGGTGCTGACAGGGGCCTGGCTGTTAACTGGGGTTTTGCCAGGGCTTCCATGATATTTGCAATTAAAGGAAGGTGGGAGGGAGTTGGTGGAGGAAGAGGACAACAGCACACAGATGTGACAGAGAGACAGAGCCTGCGGAGGAGCTGGGGATGTCTGAGGAGGTCACAGGGAGGGATCCTCACGTTCAAAGCCAGCGTCGTCAGCATTACTCACAGCCATGACATCAGCCTGGGGGCCCTCCCAGGTTGTCCCTGTGCCAGGAAGGCTGGGACAGGGTGTTCCCGTGTGTGGGATGGGGATCCAGACCCCGCACAGTGTCAAGGCTGATCCATCACCCTGTGTCAGCAGTGCTGAGTATTGGGAGTGGTCACCTGAAATGTGGGGGTGCTCATGGCATTTCCCTGCAGTGCTGCAGGGACTCCCTGCTCCTCCTTTTTACATCCTTCCCTTTCTTTCTCCTTTCCTCTCATTTTCATGCAGCAGTACTGGCCACCCATTTTCCACAGCCCACCCAATGGGGTGCATGCTGTCCTGACCCTTTGTAAATCCAACCATTTATTTACAAAGCTTTTTTTCTTTGCCCAGATTGAATTTTCCACTGGGCAGCAAAGGTGCTTTGTTTGGCTCTTTGTTTACAGGAGAAAAATGCACACCAGAAAAAAGCCCAGGAGTTTGAGGTTAACTTTCAGCTTGAAGCTGTTTCATTTGCCATGAAGGAATTGTAGAGGTGTCTCGACAAAATGCTTCAGGGGCTTTTGCAAGATTAGACCTTGTAGTTTGTCTTCCTCGATGTGTAAAAATATCCCAGGGAAACCTTTGCCCTAATGGCCACTCAAGATAGCTTCCAGTCTATCTCAAAAAGAAATCTGGAATAAAAATAGAAAGATTCAGACACACAAGACCCTCTGAAAGATGTAAACAATCTGTCTTAGGAAGGGATGTATTTAATGTGAATCAGAGAAAAAATAGATCAGGAGTCCTGAGGAGGTGCTGGACATGATACTGGAGGTCATGGGGGTATTTCAGGTGGGGCACCAGGTAAAGCCCAGCTGTGGGTGATGCTGTTACCAAAAGGGAGGGACAAGAAATGATTTAAACCAGGCTGTAAAGCCAGGGCTGTGCTGTGCCTGGCCATGGAGTGGTTCATTGCTTGATGCCAGTTACGGGATTCCAGTCCAGAACACCTGCAAACAGGGCACGTGAATTGAGGAGAACTTTGGACCAGCATCTGTGAGGATTCACTTCCCTCTGACCTGCCCTGCTGGGATCAGAGGCATGGAGGGGCTTGGGAAAAGGGAGCATGAGCAACCAAGTGGCTTGCTGTCCTAATGCCTGGGTTTGCAAGTGATGGTCAGACTCACACCCTGTTCTCTGCACAGGTAAGAGGTCCAAAACCCACTGAGAGAGTCTGGACTCCAGGACTTTATTCCTTTATTCCACCCTAGAGTGGCTGCCTAGGGCTCCGATGTCATCTGAGCTGCCACATGGCACAGGACTGGAGGAAACCCAGGATTTAACCATCCCCTTGGAAGACTGGGGACCTCAAGCATCTCTGGCATGGCTTTAAATTAAGAGATGGGAAAAATTAGAGTCAAGAGGAGGGGAAGGAGAATTTTAAAAAGGGAACGGATCAGCCAGGGAGGCGGAGGACGAGAGCAAGAAGGGGGCAGCTGCTCCCTGCCAGCCCCTTGGGAAATATCGGCAGCAGTCACGTGAGGAGTTCCGCTTTTGGCATAAACCGCGTGTTTGTGCGACACGGGGAGGGGTGTGAAATCACCTCCTGCTTCCAGGAATACTCCCAGCACGGGATACGCGGCGGGGAGCTGGTAAACACGAGACAACCTGTAATGCTATCGGGTCCCTGGATCAGCTGCTCCGTGCCCGGGGACCTCGCTCGCCTGGTGGCTTCCGGGGTGGCAGTGCGTGGGACAGCGTGTCCCAGGGCAGGGGGCA
The DNA here is from genome assembly GCA_013400735.1 of Pomatostomus ruficeps. Classification (NCBI taxonomy): domain Eukaryota; kingdom Metazoa; phylum Chordata; class Aves; order Passeriformes; family Timaliidae; genus Pomatostomus; species Pomatostomus ruficeps. The sequence goes on along the minus strand of VYZT01062115.1, from coordinate 59,875 downwards.
CCACCAGCGGGGGGACAGCAGCCATGGGAATGGTGGGGGCAGTTTGCACTGGGACTCTGGGGACGGGGAAGCTTCTCCTTGTCAGGGTGCGTGGATATTCCTCGGGTGCAGCCCGGGTCCAAACCCTCTCCCAAAGTCAGGAATAGCGCCTTGGCCGACGGACAAACCTCTCCCCCATGCTCCCCTTCCCGAGCTCGGCGTCCCCGGCGGCGGCAGGAGCTGTGGGTGACATCCGGCACCCATTCACAGATAACACCGCTCGCTGTGCCGGCTGCCAGCGCGCCTCCAGCAGCTCCTAATCTGCCTGCCCACAAAAATACACCTCCCTTGGGCTCTCTGCCCCTCTCCCCTGCCTCTCGGGAGAACTTGTTTATTGCTGGATGCAGGGAAACCATGACCTCCACTGCCTGCTGTCCCCTTTGGCTTTCTGTCCCTGGAACGTGCTGGCTGGGGACATGCAAGGGGACGAAGGCAGGGCAGGCACCAGGGCCCCCAGATGTGACAGGAGCAGGGTGGGAAGGGGGTTTTGCAATCACAACCATCACATTAATTAAACCAGTGTCAGGCTTAGGGATGGTTTCTGTTAATGACACTCAAGTGGGGACTGAGTATGGATGATCCCAAGCGGGAGGAAGGGGAGACCTGGGGAGGAAGGAACATGGCTGAAATTAGTTGCACTGGAGCATGAAGTCAAACAGGTGAGGATGGGAAAGAAAAGCTCCTGCTGCTGCTTTGGGGCTTGTCTGAAGTGGCAGAGGAGGGGGTGGCTAGAGATAAGGACACCAGGAGGGTGGGATGATCTCGGTGGGTGGGGATGTGATCCCCATGGTACAGGGAACTCCTGTGTTCCCTCCACCCAGCCTGGCCTGCCTGCAGCAGGATGAGAGGGACAATGAGGTGGTCAGAGAGGTGGAAAAACCCAGGGGAGATCGGATGAGCTTGGTTGGTCGGGCTTAGCAAAGCAGGGGGCCTTCCTGTTCCTGATCCCATGTCCAGGTCTCCAGCAAATTTGCCCTAATTTTCAGCCTTCAGCTTAATTTTTTTCAGCCAGGGAGGCAGGGCCTGGCCAAGCAGCTCTCTGCGGGACACGGGGTGGGTTTGGGCCACCCATTGCTTTATTTGTATTTTTGGAGCACGCCACAGGCACTAGGTCACTGAAGTGAGTGAAATTCCACCCCGGAGCCTGGAACAAGCCCTCATCCCCATCCCTCTTCTCAGGGATGGACTGGAGTTAACAGCTGAGCCAGGGCTCAAGTGTCTTGGCCACTGCAGTGCCCAGCTGAGGTGAGGGGTGTGGAGTGGTGGGTGCCAGGATCTGGGTGGAGGAGCGACTCAGTGGACAGGGGACAGCCCTCCCACTGTTCTCACTCCTGGAAGAGTCCCAAGGAAGTGAGGGTCTGGTTGTGCCATGCTGAAGACCCCACTGGTGGCATGGGGGGCTCTTAGTGTAAGTGATCTCGGGGAATTTGTTTGGTGGGACAACAGGCACCCTATGCTGAGGGAGCTGAGGCTGTTGGGATGCTGGGACTGGGACAAACTGGAGAAGGGTGGGAAGAAGGCCACCCCTACCCTGCTTGCTCAGTGGAGCAATGAGTTGGCAACATGGTGAGTCAAAAGCCGAAAAGAGGGGAAAAACCTAGAAAAGGAGAATGTGTGGGGGCTTAAAACAGCACAGCACATCTCCTTGAAAACACAGCTTGGGTTCCTTTATCAGCTCCAGAGCTAGTGATGCAAGGGAAGCCTCTCACTAGGGCTTGGGCTCACAGGAAGTGAGTTAGGAGGGCTGGAGTCCCACCTCTTGAGTCACTGCTGGCAGCATTGGCAACCCCCCTTGCCCCTTTCAGTTGTGAGTGGTGATAGAGTCACAGTCCCCTTGGGGGGCCTTGGGGGAAAATCATCAATTTATCATCTAAGGCTGAAATAGAGAAACTCTCCCCTGGGATGCTGACCCAACCAGCAATTGTGGCAAGAGATGCTCTCGGGAAAGGCAGCAAGTATCAGATCCTTGCTTTAAGGCAAGAGGTTTGCCTGGAAATTAGGCCAAACAAAATGTGCTGGGAATCATCATTTGAGAGCTCTGCCTCATGATGTGTGAAATATCTGTCTTTTCTAATGCTCTTCTAGGAGATTATTTTCTCTGCTTGAGCTGTCCAAATGCATGGCCTCACCTAGTTCAGGTGGCCTGAGCACCCAGCAGTGATCAAGCACACATTGCTCTCACCCAGAGATGCACACACAGATGGGATTTAGCAGGACCAACATTCAAACCTCGCCTTGAACCTCAAAGGTTGTGACAAGGATCCCTGTGGGAGGGAGATGAGCCCCAGGAGCAGAGGATGCCCAGCACTGTTTTTATTGCTGGAAACAGCCAGGCATGAGGATTGGGGTCTTTTTTCTGAGCCATTACACAATTTTGGGATGACTTTTCCCCTCTATACACAACCCAAAACATGCCTGCACTTCCCTATCATATAGCTAGCCCATGGCTGTGCTCCGGGGCATCCCCTCTGGTGTTTTTTCCCCCCCCAGGCCTTTTTCTCAGAGATCCAATCCTTTTTTCCAAAACAGGCATTTTCCCCTAATAGCAAGCACCCAGCGGCCAGCAGCTGATGGCTCAGTTGCTTTGCCTTATGCATAAAACTTTCCACTTGTGCTTTTCATCTTCCCAGCAGAGGGAAGCGCCTGCTCTCTCTGGCCTCTCTCCTGCAGTAGGGAAACGTCTGCCCTCCTGTGTTCAAAGTCCCCTCCAAAGAGAAGCTGAGGGTGCACTGACCTCACAGAGTAAATATTTTCCATGACATCTCCTTCTGACATCTCCTCTCGGGCTCTCTACCTATAGCTGGCCCAGCTCTGGCTTTACAGCCAGTTCCTTGCTTCCCTACGTGTCCCCATGCAATGTCACTCCTTGAAGCTTTCAGTGACCTCTCTGGATGCATCCCCCAGGGACTCTGCTGGCCAATGAGGTGGCTTCTGGGCCACTGCTGCACCCCAGGGACACCAAATCCTTCTGGCTTGCTGTGATGGCTTCTCCAAATTCTCCCCTTGCCTGCTCTGAGCTCTAACACCTTATGGCCATGGGCTGATGCCACGCCTGCTGGGAAGCTGGAGCCAGCAGGCACGAAGCATCCCTGGACCTGAGGTGGGATGCAGGGAGGTTGTTTGGAAGTGGGGAATATCTTGTCCCCAGGCATGGGTTGGGGGGACACTCACTGACTATCCCTGCTGCTCACCCAGCAATGAATGGGAAAGGGTGGATGATCCAAGAGATATTTTCCACCTCCAGCCTCTTGCTGTGTTTTGCCTGTACAGAGTCCTTCCCCAGACTGTCCCTCTCAAGGGGACAGTCACATCTGGTGTCTATCCCCAGCAGGTCTGGATTTCCTGCACAAGTGCTGCAGAGCCCAGAGCTCTTCATGGTCAAGGTGTTTTATTTGCAACCATGAAAAGTCATTCAGTCAGGCTTTCTCCCACCATCAGCTTTCTAAGACAAGGTGCTGTGGTCACTCTCCTGCCAGGGCTTTTCAAACCACGTGCCAGGTCCCAGCTCCAGTGCAGTTCCTGAGGGAACGGGGTATTCCATGAGCTGGATTCCTTAGGATTAGATCCCTCCCACCTGCTTCTTGTGGAACAGGAAGAAAACACAGAAATATTGCCAAGCATGTGGCACACACCAGGAGGTGCCAAAAGATGCGTCCGTTGGCCTCAGAGGCAACCCTGTGGGGAAAATCATCCAAGACATTTGCTTTGGGCATTTCAGAGCCCTTTATTCCTGGGGCTTTATTTCTCACCTACAGCAAAGGTACCTCTTCATGTGAGGCCAGGAGAACACCTATACCTGCCTTTCTGGTAGCTCCTCCACAGTTTGTAAAAGAGAAACCAGTGTTTCCCAGTTCTTCTGCATGGGAAAAGTGTTGTTCTTATCTAGAGTTAGTGCTGGAGGGAAAATCTATATTAAACATCAATTAACCTGGATAGGTTTAGGGCTTCTTTTTTGGCTCCTCAGTAAGATTTTTCAGCTCCCTTTTTGGCAGACAGGGAAGGTTTTTCTACCTGCTCCACAGCTTGCCTGGTGGTAGCTTCACAGGAATGCTTCAGGATGCAGTGGAGAGCTCGGCTGGACCAGCCTGTGATTCCAGGTGTTGTCCTGCACCTGCTGCAGAGCAAGTCATGGAGCTCCTCCCTCCATCCCGTGCTCCTGAAGCAACGTGTGTGTGTCCCTGGGAGATTCCCAGCATGGCTGTGAGTGCAGCACTCCCACACTGGATCATCCATGTGCAGTGTGCTGTCCATGAGCTCTTTCACAAGAGGCTGAGCTCTGAAAATCCATGTCGCAATGGCACATTTTTGCACTTATTTTTGGCTTCTCCTTGGAGGAGATGTGTGTCTTTGCTCTTGAGCATATGCTGTGCTCCTCTGTGTAAAAGCCAGGTGGATCCCTGCACCTGGAAGGATGCAAGGGCTGCGCACCCCACCTGAAGGTGACAGCTCAGTGCTGAGGAAATTATTCTCTGCTGGAAGTGCCTGCCTGTTGGACAGGGCAGAGTTTTGTAGGTGGGGTGTAGAATCATATATTGGAGGTTAGCTATATAAACCTTGACTTTCCCAGAGGCCTGGGTCTTCCCTGGGACTGCTGATCTGCCTCCTTGCATTTGTGGGGAGAGGAAACTGCAGCTAACCTCACCACGAACATAAATTAGTTGGTTTTTGTTGCTTTTTTGGGGGGGGTTTCGTGTGTTCAGTGTGAACAATAAAACATCTGTTCCTGAGCCCAGCAGCTGGACCGAAATGAAATGACGTTAGCATCAATTATCCTTCTGGATGGGGAGGCTGCCGGCAGAACGAACAGTGCAGATTTCCTTAACGCTGAATAACAAATGAGAACAACAGCTTGGCTCAGTGGCTTGTGTGTTCCCGGAGAGCTTCCAAACCCCCACCTGCTCTAGCCCTCGGGTTTGGGGTGCCAACTGCTGTGTGCCACTGCTCTGGGTACCACTGTGAGGTAGAGTGAGGGAGATGCTTTTGCAACAATTGGGGAATAAACCCCATTTTTGATGTCTTGGCTTATGGCTGCTGTGGTGGGGGACATTTCCCGAGCGCACCAAACATTACAGTGATTTTTGGGGCGGGGATGTGCAACCACTTCTTGCAGGGCCAGCACAGAGAGCCCCAGCTGGGACATGGCCTGTGGTGGGTGCAGGCAGCCAGCCCGGAGCAGAGCTGGAGTTCACAGAGGCATGGGATGATGCAGAATCACGTTCCCTGGGGGCAGAAAGGGGCCATTAACAGGGAGAAAGGGGGGAGCGATGGAGCACAATGCCTGTGATTTGTTGGCAGGAGCGACCTCCAGTCCCTGGCAGCACCTCAAAGCAGCTGTGAAGTGCCAGTCGGTGGCGATGCGATGCTCCGGCGCGTGATGTGGGGCGCCTGACCCTGGCGTAAGGCTGGGACACGGGCTGGGACACGGGCTGGGACACGGCTGCTCCTCCTCGGGGCTCTGCAGATGGATCCCAAGAGTGCTGAGTGCTCCAGGGACATGGTGGCCTGGGTGCCATCCTGTCCCATCCTGATCATCCTCACCAAAATCAGGTTATTTCCCCAAATCCCAGTAGCACAGAGAAAACCATGGCTGTGGGAAAACTGAAGAAAATTACCAAGGAGAAGCATTTTTACAAGTGAGCTGCTTTGTACCTGCACAGCCAGATGCTTAAATAACTTAATGCAGGCTGCAGGAAATAATTTCGGCTGCTGCAATTTTGAAGACTCTAAAATAGCTTTCCTGCTCCCTGGGGATCTGGGAACATTTTAGGCCTGACAGCTTCCAGCACCCTGCAGGTGAGGTACAGCTGCTCATGGTGGCCTGCAGGGCGGGGCTGGGGGGAAATGGGGCTCCTGGGGCTCATGTGATGCTCATCATGATTTTTTGGAAGGAAAGGGTTTGGGGTGAGCAGCAGGAGAGAAAGAGCTAGTTTGGAAATAACAGCTTGCTCCAAAAACCTGGGAGCATCACGCACCCAGGGAGTGGGCTCTTCCTTGAATGTCCCTCTCATGGGAGCATCACCCACATGCCATAGAATGGTTTGGGTTGGAAAGGACAGTAAAGATCATCCAGTTCCACCCCTGCCATGGCAGGGACACCTTCCACTATCCCAGGTTATTCCAAGCTCTGTCCAGCCTGGCCTTGGACACTTCCAGGGATGGAGCAGCCACGGCTTCTCTGGGCAACCTGTGCCAGGGCCTCGCCACCCTCACAGGGAAGGACTTCTGCCCAATATCCCTGCTAACCCTGACCTCTGTCAAGCTGAAGCCATTCAACAGCACCCAGCACATGCCTGAGAAAACTCCTGTTTTCCTCTAATCCCTTATTACTTTTGGCCTCCAGCCTTGGTTATATCCACAAGCCACAATGGGCCAACACTAGCCCAGGTGTCACATCCGATGTATGTCACCTCTCTGTTCCAGACCAGGCTCTGCAGGCACTCCTGGCCTCTCCTACCAGACATGGAGTCCAGCTGGGAAAATCCCCAAAACTTCACTCAGAAGAGACTTGGCAGAACTAGAAGCAAAAGTAAAGGAAGCTTTGGCTTTATAAAAAATTTGAAAACCAGATCACTTTGTTCCAAAGCAACTGAACTCAGCCCAGTACATCTATTTTTTGTTATGTTATGTACTGTACTCCAGCCTGTTTTCCCAAGCCTTACAGAAGCGAGTGGATCCTCATTTTGTTTGCCTGTCCCAACCCTCAGTAACATGCTGAACTGGCTGATTTTGAGTAGGTCTGGCAAGGATACTAATTCCTCCCAATATTCAGGTCTTCCTGGCTGTATGAAAATAAGTGCCGGTTTGGAGGTTGGCTTGATCTCAGGTCATGAGGGAAAGGCTTGTTGGGCCCCTGGTTTCCCAAAAATTCCCATCTGGTGGGAATTCGTCAGCTGGAGCATTGAGATGGGCTGCCCTGACTCCAGGCACCTCTTCCCCTCCCAGCCTCCTAACAAAAACATGCTGTGAGGATTCTTTGGTGTATTGATATCCAGAGGGATGGAGACAAGAGAAAGGCTGGGGTCCCTGCACCCTGCCTGATTCTCTGGTGATCCCTTTCTTCTTTTCATCCAGCCTGCAGTGTCCTGCTTTTCCCAGCCTAGTTGGTAATCCTAAGGAATAGGAGGCAGAAGCCTAAAATGTCTCCTGAGGAGCTGGATTTTAGTCCCTCCCTACAGCACTGGTGCTCTGGCTCTGTAAACCATCTCAGGTCTGCCAGGACTGAGTCTCCTGTCCATCCTGCGGAGTGCCCTGAGGGGCCCGGAGTGGTGGGGAACAGGGATTTGTGCCACCAGGAAATAGGGATATACAGCAGCCACCTCTGGCTCATCAGCTGGAGGAGGCTTTGGAGAGTTGGATGGGACATAAAACTCTGAGCAATGCTCAAGAGCATCCAGATGTGTGTAATGCAGCTAAAAGGAGGTGGGATTGGGGGAAAAGGGAATAAAGCAAGGCAGGAGCAGCATTCTGACCACCACAAGGCATCTGAAACAGGGTGGGATGCTCTGTGTGGACAGCCACCAGGCAAGGGATGCATGGCTCTGCTTTGTCCCAGCGGTTCCAGGGGGCAGCTCTGGAGCTCTTCCTTCTGCCAGGACAGGGCACAGCCTGGGGCTGGGGCTAAAAATGTTGTAACAACATCTGCATCCCATCTCGGTGAGGGTTTGTGCTCTGTGGGGCTCCCATTCAGCCCTGCTCAGCCTGAGGCTGCTCCCATCGCAACCCAGAGTCAGCATCACTGCCTGAGGCACCTTGGGAGGGAGATGAGGGGCCTGGGGGGCTGCTGGGGAAGGGACTGCTCCTCCTCTCGGCCTCCTCACCCCTTCATTTCAACACACTCCCCCACCTCTAGCTTGTTTGCACAGCTTAAAATGTTCCGAGCATTATCAGTGTTTGCACTTTTGCCACTGTTTGTGCTGGTTGCACTTTAGAGGCAATAAAGTCAAGCTTTGTTTGCGTACAAGGAAGGCATGGGTTTTTTCCCCCCAACACGCCAGAGCTCACCCTAAAACATGGCATCAACCACCCCGGAAGGCCTGGGCCCTGCTTGGACTCCTGGGGATGATGTTTTTGGGAGAAAAGGGGCATAGTGCAAACACATGGGGTTCACACCATACATCACCCGAAGGCTCTGTCTGCCAAGCTTTGAGAGTCATGGGGGAGGCTGACCCAGCATCGTCCCCAGTTTATTCCACAGTTTATTCCCAGAGAAGTTAAGGAATCCCAGGTCCCACAGCCCCAGCAGCCCCTTTCCCAAGTGAACTCTTCCCTGGCAAAGCCACTTGCCTCTGAGCCCTGGGGTTTAGGGAGCAGCACAGAAGCCAGGTGCTGCTGACGACACAAGGCCATGGGGGTCCCACAGTGTAGGGAGGTGACCTCGTGTGTGCCCAGCCACCCACTGCTGTCCCCACAGGCTGACACCACCTCCTTGCTGGCTGCAACATGCTGTCCCTGTCCAGGGGTTAAACATTAACAGGCTGGGGCCAGTGCAAGGCCAGAGGAGTCTCCAGAGTGTCTGGGGAAGGGTGTTATTTCTGGAGAAAGCAGTGCTAGGAAAGTGCTTTCCACCGTGCTGCTCAGTGACCTTCTCCTCTCTTGCTGTTGCTCCATTCCTGCTCGCAGAAAAGCTCCCTCCATCATTCTCCTCGGCTCTCCAGCTGCTTTCTCCACTTCTGTCTGGTCTGGGCTGCCCAGCACATCTCTCCATGCACAGGGTATTTTCCACACTGCCTAAGGCTGAGCTGGCTGGCGTGTGTGCTGAGCCTCTCGGGGTGATGCCACCTCCCCCACTGCCCCTCTGAGCTCCTGGTACCACTCCAGAACCTCGGGATGGGGCAGACCCCATGGTAAACTGGCAGCTTGGTGGCTGGAGGGTGGCCACAGCTGCCTGTCTTTCCTGGAAGGGCAACATTCCTTGCAACTGATCCCTGGATTAACGTAGGGCATTTTCTCCGCCCTGCCGAGGCACATGTCACCTCTGTCACCTCTCCAAAGAGCAGCTGTGGTGGCTCAGCACCAGAACACCCTGTAAACAAGGTGCCTACTGTCCTGGCTCACCAGGGACACCTGGGTCTGGAAGGAGCCAGGAAAGGCACAAACCTCACAGCTGTAAGTGGGGTTTAAGCTCGCAAAAAGAAAGAAGAGATGTGGAAAAGGCAAAGCTGTGTCTGGGCAGAAAATAATGCCTTTCCACGACCCAAAATGCAGGTGCTGTGCTGCGGTGTGGCAGCTCACCCTGCCCTCTCCTGGACACCGGCTCGCTGGCAGCCGGTCCCTTTGGGAAATATCCGGAATTTTCAAATGCCCTCCCACAAGAAAACAGCCTGAGCTGTTTGAGGGGTGCATCTCGCAGAGGTCTGTTGGGCCAGGGAAGGATTTTGGCACGGAATCATGGAGTTGTGGAATGTTTGGACTAAAAGGCACCTCAAAGACCATCTAGTTCCAACCCAGGGAAAGTTGCATTATTTGATGTGACCTGATGCCTCTCTGGCAAGTAAGCAGCGATGAAAATTCCCTGAAATTCCCATTTTATTCATGGGGAATTTTCCATTTTCCAGATGAAGAGTGAATGGCTGCAGTGGGCTGTGCTGTCTCCATCTGCCTCCATCTCGCAGGAGGTGGATGGTGCTGTGGCACAGCCTGGCTGCCTGCAAACCCAGCACTGTGGCCTCTCGGTGCTGGGGGGTTTTTTTGGCAGATCAGTGTGGCTGTGACTTGCTCTGGAGAGGAGGCACCCACTCCAGCTGTAATCCACAGGTCTGGAAAGACACCCGGGATGTGCCTGGTGCTGCCTGCTCCCACCCAGTGTTGGCTGAGCCATGCAGGTGGGCACAGGACACACGCTGGGGAGCTTAGCCTTACCCAGCAGAGCTTTGGCTGCAGCTCGTGTTTTCCTATTTCCATCCTGCCGCTCTGGAGCATCTCTCCCACACCTCCTGCCACTGCCAACAGCTCTCCCCCGCTCACATCCAGACTAGCACTCCTTGGAGTCATCCAGGTGTTATTTTCCCTAAGGAACTGTGATGCCAACATGTTGCAGGAACCCAGCATGGGTCTAATCCTGCCTTAGCCCAAACGCAGGGATTGAGGCATGGGGTGAGCTTGGGCTGGAGGCACAATCCAGTCCCTGTGTTTTATCCCAAACCCTGCAGACAGGGAGCATAGGGTGACATGAACATACCATGGTGCTAATTGCTGCCTGTAATCCCAGGATTATGTTTTTCTGCTTGTTATATCCCTGTTATGCTCCCAGCTCCATCCCCTACCCCTGGCCAACCAGAGCACAACAGGCCTTGGGATCCTCCTAATTAAAGGCTATTTTTTCAAATCACATTTTTAAATGCAATTTAAAATGACAATACATAAAAATGCAGCTCAGTTCAGAGATCCACATCCCTCCCAGCCTCCAAACACACCCAGCATGTCCCTAGGGATTAGAGAGTGAGCAGTGAGCTTGAGCAAGTGTCACTGGGATCACAGTGGATCCCTCAGCACCTTCCCTTTGGATGGGGATAAAGAAAGGGCCCATTTTGGGGTGCACATGGAACTGCTGAGGTCTGTCCTGCAGCAGAGCACTGCTCATCCCAGAGGGAACAGCTGTCTGAAGCATCCATCAAAACTCAGGCACCTCCTTGGGAATGGCTGTATTTCATCCCTGGACCTGGAGCTGTTTATGGAATTATCAGGGCCAGATGAATGGTGATTTTTGTTCCAGCAGACACGTTGCACACCAAGCACTTTGCAGGAGATAAGTCACTGACCCAGTAATTGTATTTCTCCACCTTCCTCCCTCCTTGGCTTCAATAAATGGGTTTAAAACTGGGCCCAGCTCTCTGAAGAGGTGGTGCTGAGAGATGGGAAGAGAGGAGAGGGAAAGGGCAGCAGAAGGCTGTCCCAGCCCAGTGTCTGGAAGGTCCTGAGGGTCTCCTCACCATCAACCCACGTGCCTCCTTCCTCTGCAAGGAATCACATCTGTTCATGCTCCTCCCTCCCTCCCAGTTCCAAGACAGACCACAGGCAAGAGGGTCTGCTGAGGTCGGGGAAGTGGGACTGGAGAAAACCTCTCAGCAGCTCTTGCTGCAGTTCTGCAGAGCTTTTCTGCCTGTAGCTTTCTTACTTTATTTGATTTCACCGGGTCTGATTTTATTGGATATTTCTCCCTTTTATGTGTCCCAGTACTCAGAGTAGTCCATTTGGGAGGAGGCTTGATCCATATGCACATCTTCATGTATAAAAGCAGGGAATAAGGAGACTCAGGGTACATAAGTGGGAGAGAAGAGAGGGGATTTGATTTATACTTGCACAGTGGGGCACCAGGAGTAGGATTTTAGGATCTGCTCAATAAAAGATTCGAGGTTTCTAAAAGGGTGTCTTGTGCACAACCCCAGAGCCCTTTCAAGCTCAACGCCTGAAATGATAAATGTTTTGGAGAGCACTATTCTAAAAGGAAAAAAAAAAATAGAAAAATCCATACATTGATATATGGCAGTCAATGAACATGAGCATCAGTTTTCAGCACCGTAAGGCCGTCAGGGTGGGTCTCTGCTCCCTCTTCCTCCATGTGACAGAAATTATTCAAATTCTTCTGTTCTTGCGGCCAGGCAGTGATCCCGCGCTGTGTCAGCCGAGGAGCAGATGCAGCTCTGGCAGGCACTCAGAAAAAAACCAAGTGAGCAAGTTTTTCTGCTGCTTCTCACATCCGCACCATTCCTCGGAGCAGGGCGTAATCAGCCTCCATTTGTTTTTACAGCTTCAGCTCCAGAATAAATGGGAACACAAGCTACGGCAAACTGCTCCTGCTGCCAGGAGCCACGAGGAAAATGGGGATAGGAAAGGTACACTTCCCACTCCCTGTCTCCTTGAGCCTTCCCTGTTAAGCAGTTAATAACTGAGACACCCCAAATCAAGCCTTGCATGTGCCAGGTGCCAAAGGTGCCTCTAGACAGACTCTTTACTGTCAAAAAATACAGACTGATTCTGATTCATGATCCATGAGCTCAGCCTGCTTCTCTGGCTGATTTACTTCCCCAGCTAAAACATATCACCCTTTCTGACTTCCCATCAGCTGGAGAAGGGAAAGCAAGCTACATGTGCTTTTATACTACACCCCAACCAGCCTGGGAGTATTGGCAAGGTTGTTGGACACCAACTCTGTTCCCACAAAACATAGCCTGGGATGTGAGTGGTCACAAAGTGGAAGATTTATTGCATGGAATGGAAAAAACACCAACACTTGCACTAGTGACAGGGAAATGCTTGAAGAAAGGCCTTGTATTTTTTTTTTTAGGTGATTTATGCAGCTCTCCTGGTAGCTATGCAGTGATGGAGAGGGTTGGTGTGACCCAAATATTGCAGGGCAGAATGAGGAAGGTCCCTCCACTCTCACCTTTGCACGTGGCTGCTTCACAGCCTGGTCCCTCTCCCTGGGTGCTGCTGGGGACTGGCTCTTGGGATAACTCTCCATCCCCTCCCCATGAGGCCAAGGACAGCAAAGGGTGTTTGCTTATCCTCCCACCTTGGCTGTGCAACCTGCCCGGCACAGCCGCCCTGCTTGGCCAGGCCTGGCATGCTGGGAGTGAGCTGTTGGCAAACAAACACAGCCAATTTCCTCATCTCCAAGTGATTTATCTGCCGAAGGGAAAGCTAAGCTCAGCCTTGATGTCCCGCTTTTTATTCTCCTTGGTTTTCCAGCCAGGAGAGCCGGGGCCTGAGGAGTTCAGCCAGTGTAGCCGAGGTCAGGCCACAAATCAGAGCTCCATCAGTCTGGGTGTGCAGGAGCCTCCCGGCCCAGCCTCTCGGCTGGGGGCCCCTGCAGCTGATTTATCTGCTGCCTGATGCTTCCTTATTTTTAGTGCACATGCTGGACTTCTTCATTACTCACAAAGAGCATATCTGGGACTCCTTGTCCCCAGGGAGGGTTGTTGTGCAGGATGCCCAGGGTCTTTGAGCAATGGAGGTGACTTTCTTCATCCCACAGTCATCTAAAAGCAGCCAGACACCACGGAAAGAGCTGGAGTTTCCTTCACTGGGATTGTGGGTTTGGGGCAGCATGGTGGAGACTAAGCCCGTGGGGGCTCTGCAAGTCTTTCCATGTATCCTGGGGCTCTGGTGAGACAGGAGATAATCCACAAGCCTGTGTGATCAGTGTTTTTATCTCAACCATTGCTCAAAGGTTATTCATTTCACCCACCCATGCCTTTAGGCAAGTGGCTTTTGAAAAAAAACATTTTTGGGACAAGGGCTGCCCAGCAGCAGCAGAGCTGTGGCCATGCACTCCCACCCAAACCAGCAGCAGCAGTTCCTAAGGCTATGATGCTCCAAGCACAGCTCTGGCACAGCCTCTGCATGGGAACACAGCTAATTTTAGCACCCCAGAACGTGCAGCATGGTTGAGATCGGCTGCAGCCAAAGAGATCATGCTGGAGGAGGCCTGTTTGCATAATATGCTTCAAAATTCATTGTGCTTAAGTCCAGCTAAGAGTGTGTGCACTCTCAGGGACATCCTCTGGACTCAGAAAGATGGACATGAGGGTATCCTGACCAGCAAGGCCTGTGAAATGTGAAAGCCAACATTTAGCTGGGACTGAATCAGCGTCATTGTGGGGTTTATTCTGCAGTTCCACACATACACCCTGAACGTGGATCAGGATGAGCAGAGAGGTTGCCTTGTTCCCTCCAGGAGCAGAGAGGCTGGCATCCCGGGTCAGCAGCGTGGCTCTGGCACACAGGATGTGGGACTGGTGGCAGCACTGGACTTTGACCAGCCGCAGGAAGGTGTTTACTGCTGCCGCAATAACGGCAGCTCCACAGCTGGCAGCTGCCCAATGTGCTGGGCTGGGGGAGGATAGGGACCCCAAGAGACATGTGAACAGCCCCCTTTCAGGCAGAAGGGTTTAAGGTTGTCTCCTTGGGCCTGTTCCCCCAAAGCAGAAGATTTCAGTACTCTCCACTGGGCTTCTTTTGGTAGGGTTTCTTTTGTTGTGCCACCACAGAAGCCGCCCTGGAAGTGCTGGCACCGATGGATGATGCTCCACTTTATCCAGAGTTGCTGTGACCTACAAGGCTGCAGCCTTTAAAGTTGTAACTTGATTCTGCAGCCCTGTAAATATGGCCAGAGCACCCTATATATAGGGCCAGTGCAAAACAGAAACAGTAACTGCAGAAACAGTCATCTAATCCGGTTAAATATAAGGACTATAATCCAGCAGATTATCTGAGCATGGATGGGGAGCCACAGGGACCGCAGGAGGAGTTTCTGCCCGGTGCTGGGTGCTCAGCAGGCAAGGAGAAATGCCAGGCTGCTCTTAACTGATGTGCAAATACCCTGAGGATGAACAGTTTTGCAGTGGTGAAGGTGGTATTTTGCCATGGAGCAGTCCAGTTTCTAGAGAGGTTCATGAGGAATTTGCCATGGGATTTTTGGGCATGGAGTCAATGCCCATGTTGGGGCTCAGAGGCTGCTCCGGACTCGTTAGGGGCAGGGTCTGTGCCTGTTGGTATTTGGTCTCTCTGAAACCACTGTGTCCTGTCATGTCACTACTCAAAGGTTTGTTGGCTGCCTGGGAGCTGCACAAAATGCTCAGCTGGTGCCTCCCTGGCACGATCCACACATCCCTTGGGTTTCACACTGGGAAGCTCTTTCTTCCCTCTCTATCACCTGCCTAAGCAGTGACCAGGTGACACCAGGAGGGCAACAAAGGGGTTGCAAATGGATGTTTCAAATCCTCTTTTTTTTTTTTTTTTTTGCAAGGAACAAGATGTTTGCAGCCACAGAGGAACCTCCAGCAGAGGCTCCTTTCCAGCCAGGGTTGCCCCTGTGTCACTTATCTTCCTCTAAATATTCCTGCTGGCTGGATTAATTGGTGGTAAGGATTCAAGAGCCTGCAAGGAGACATCACCCTTCATCTGAGAAGCTATGACAGACCCTAACACCCCACAGCCCAGTAACACTGACATGGGGTGACCTGATTTGGGGTGTAGGAGATGCCTGTTCTGCTCGTGGCTCCCTCCTCCCTTTATAACTCAGTTTCCTGGCCCTTACTGCCCACCCATGCCAGTGTCATCAGACAGGAACAGGCAGTGGCCTGAGGGTAGGGATCAGCAAAAGAGCCCTGGACCAGAGCTGGGTTCTCATGCATGGATTGTGTTGGGGATCATAGGACCATATTTTTGGAGCTGATGGCAGTGAGGAATCACGAGGGTGTCACCTGCTTTTTCAGCAGCTGGAGACTGACCTGGAGGTTGTCACCAGGGCCTGGTGTTGCACGGTGCTCCTCAACCTCCCCCAGGCCCATGGGCACAACTGAGAATGAATGGCGACCAGGGTGACTCAGGAGCTTTCCTAGACCTACCTGCACAGGTGGAAACAGCATGCTTCCAGGGGAGTGGAGCACATGGGGTAGCACTGTAGGGCATGGACATTTCTCATTTGCAGCACAAACCACATTTTCCCTTTTTTACTACTGTAGAAAGCTTCATTTAGAAGAAAATATTACAGCATGTTGCTTGTCTGACTCTGCAGGACATGGAAAACCAGCAGGAGGGATAGGAGCAGCAGGGAGGAGAGGGCAGAGCAGAGGAAAACCTCACCCCAGGCAATACAGTGCCGAGGCTGGGGGGAAACTCACTGTGTGCCATTTTCCAGAGTCATTTTTGCAGTCCCTGGAAAGCTTTGCAGAGCTGG
The DNA here is from genome assembly GCA_013400735.1 of Pomatostomus ruficeps. Lineage (NCBI taxonomy): Eukaryota > Metazoa > Chordata > Aves > Passeriformes > Timaliidae > Pomatostomus > Pomatostomus ruficeps. The sequence continues at coordinate 44,157 of VYZT01062115.1, read as the reverse complement.
ATCCTGGAAACGCTTCTGGAAGAGAAGATGTATCATAAATTTTCACTGTAAGGCAACCCTGAAGAGGCAATAAATATGTCTGCATGCACATCCCCATGCCAGCCTTCACACCTCTTCCCATTCTGACACCCAGACGTGGTATCTGACCTCTGGGACCTATCCTGCCCCATTATAGAGGCCCCACCTGAGTCCTGTCCAGCATGTCATTCCCAAAGTACCCCCTCCTGTTAATTTTACTTCCATCTTTAATCCTCCTGCCCTGTCTGGGCTGGTTCCTGTCTGAGTGTCCAGGGCAAAAGGTGGCAGCCAGGAGGGCATGGGAATCCCGGGGCTGATGGCAGAGATTTACAGCTCCTGCTGGAGTGGTTCTGAGCTCAGGAGGGTGGCTGGAAGGGCAGCTCAGTGAAGTGCAAAGGAATGGGCAGCATGAGATACCGAAGCTGGGAATAATACCAGACCACCTCTGAATAATTTCCTTCCAACCAGGCATGTCTTGCGGTCTCTAAATCCTCCTTCCAAAGGATTTAATAAATCCCCTGCTTTCCCCATCCCCCCCCGCCCCCAACCCAGACATTATTGTGTTTAAGGTGGGTCCATCCCCTCATGTCCTCCACAGTCCATAGCAAATGGGTGGGAGCTCATCTCAGTGTCATCCCCATCCATCACACCATCAGCCAAGGAGGAGCTGGGAGCAATGTCCTGGGAAAGTCCCTACAGCGAGTCAAGGGGATGGAGATAGGGAGAGCCGCTTCTCTGGCTTCTGAGTCGCTTTGCAAGAGGACAGGGAGGAAGATGAGAAGCTGGTGTGATGAAGGCACAGTGGATACCACACGTACCTCTCATCCCATCTTGTTTCCAGATCCTGGAGGAAATGGTCTGGCATACACCAGCAGCATCACTCTCTGCTGATCAGCTTCTCCCAAAACTGTTTAGTCCATAAATTAGACTCAGCATCATGGCTATGGCTAGCAGCTTCCAGTGGGGCAGAGCCGACATCCTTATTCCAATCTTTTTTTTTTTTTTGCCTGCATTGAAAGGGAAGAGATTTGAGTGACTCCATTCCCATGTGCACTGAACAGGGAGGCTGAGCAATGCCACAGGATTGGCACTTGGGGCACTACCACCAACAGGCAGGGCTTAACAGGCAGTGCTGCTTCTGCTGCTAGGTCCTTGCTTCTCCCTTGTTTTATGTCTTGAACAGATTTCAAAGCTTTTGGCACCAAAAAAAGTGACAAAGAGCTGGCCCTGGAAGAAGGCTGCAGCTAGAAACGCAGATGCTGTATCGCTTCTCTTAGCTGGGGGATGGCTGGGAAGAGAGGCCATAGAAATGAGGGTGTATTTCATGTTGTCTTTGCTATTTGGTGCGATGCCAGAGTATTCAGCACTGAGGGAGGAGGGGAAGATTATCTTTGCTCCAAAGAAAACTTAGTCATTCTAGGGAAGTCTCCGCTGAGATTTGAAAAGTGAAGGGAAGGTCACCCCTCTGGACCGGTCACTGCCCTGCAGTAGGTACAGCTCAGATCACTGGCAGGGATGGAAATTGCCATAGGCCCAGGGCCATGCCTCAGCAAACACCCTCCTGAACATGTTCTCCCTCCCATAACCCTGGTGCAAATCTGGGTGTCCCCCCTTGCCCTTTCCCTGCTTGCCCTTTCCTATCCTCTTGGCCTAAAAGGCTGAGCTGGAGCTTAGGCAGCCCTTACCTTGGTTGCCTCATGAACACAGAGTTGTCCTGCACGAGGAGGACCCTCATCCTATTGCAAAACCCATCTGTATCCCCAGCCTGGACCTGAGTCAGAGGAGGAATGTCCCTGGCTCTGCACCACCTGTGGGTGAACAGAGCAGTGTGTTTGCTGGATGAACCTGTGACTGTACCTTTCCTTCATCTGGCTGACACCAGCCGTCCTCCCAGCTCAGCTTCCCAGCCTGTCCTCACTGGCTGCTCCTCTATCATCTTGTGGGCACCATGTCCAAGGGTATCATTCAGGAGGGCTGTATAAACCTTGAGGCTTTCAATCTCCCAGGTCTCCTCCTCTGGCTGTGTGCGGGAGCCAGCAAGTAATGGTGATGTTGATTATCCATGCAAGATCTGTGCTTTTTGGGCCAGATACTGAGTCCTGATAAGAAGGGCAGATGCTGAGAAACAGATGAGGGAAGCAGGACACAAGAAAAACACACCCTGATGCCTTTTTAAGAAATGACACCTCTTTATTGGCACAACTTTCACCAGCACTGCCTGTCCCATCCCTGTGTAGGGAAGAGCCTGTGGTGCTGAGCTAGTCCTGCTCTCCTGGCAGTGCCCTCACCCCTGGCAGCTATAATTCCTGGAGTTTCCCTCAGGCAGCTGCAGCATGGTCCCGGCCCAGCTCCAGCAGCTGTTGCAGGAGAGCCACCACAGGACGTCTGAGGCTGCTCCGTGCCCCTGGGCCCGGCTCTCCTTGCCTACACAAACAGTTTGTGCAAGAAGCCTTGGGCCGAGCCTCTCCCCGGTGTGGAGCAGCATCAGCATGCACCGGGACATGCTGCACTTGCCAGTTCTCCCAGCCACCCCTCAACAACTGGCATGGCTCAGCCAGCATTCCCAGGGCATCTGCAGCCCCACACAAGCTCTGTCCCTACAGTTTTCCCAACACAGGACCTGCAGGACTCAGCCTTACCACTCTCCAGGGCACCAGCCTACAGCAGGCAGATGTTCTCTCCACAGCCCTTTAGGATCCCCAGAGCCAAGCAGATGCTTGTCCTATCTACCCTTCATGACATCCCAAAAAAGCAGGAGAGTGTGGCACTCCTCTAGAGGTGGCTGCAAAGTGTTGGGATGTCAGGACAATCCCCTCTGGTTGGTGCAATTGCTGCCAGAAATTTCCCTGCAAGGCATAAGCTGTGTGGTGACCTGGCCTTCCACTTTCCACCCTTTGCAACAAGGCCACTACCTTCAAGTCCTCAGCTTACTGAGATCCCATATGGATTTCTTTGCTTTAAACCACAACACAACTTCCCGTGCCGAGGCATCAACAGGATGCAAATGAGAAGAGTACAGAATCGTAAAATCCTTTATGTAGAAAAAGACCTCTAAGACTGAATCCAGGGCCATGTCTACATGTGTTTTAAACACCCCAGGAGTGATGACTCCTGCACTTCCCTGGGCAGCCTTTTCACTGGCATCAGTGCCACAGACACAGCAAAGCTCCTACATCTCCATGGAAGAGCAGCTATGACCTGGCTTCCACCACTCACTGGGCACTGCTGCATTTCTGCACAACTCTGCATCTCAGCAAGAAACATGGTACACATTATTCTGCCTGCACCACCAATCTTGGATCCAAACACCCATCCTTTATGTCTGGGATGGGCATTGGATATCTCTGACACCTCTTTGTTCTAGGTATGGCAAGCCCATCCTGAGGTGGTGCCCTAGAAACAGGCCAGGAAAGATCAAAATGTGGTTTATTATTTTGCTCCCAGTCGCCATCAGCTCATGCCCTGTGGCTGCTAAGCCCAAGGGACCTGCAAAAAGCCCTGGTGCAGGGAGGAGGCACAGGGACTGGCAAGGCATCCCCTAAAATCCAGCATGTTCAGTGTTTTCATCCCTGCAGCTTTCTGGGGAGTTTTGGAGGGCAGCAGGCAACTACTATCACTCACCCCCAGTGCCCCAGGAGCACTGGAATCACACCAGTCCTGCTCCAGCCCCTGTTCCAACCCCTGCTCCGCAAATACAGCAGCTGCTGCAAGCACCGGCAGAGATGAGGAAAAACAGCAAAGCAAAGAGGAGGGGGAAAAACAAACCCCTTGGAGCTGGCAGGAAAGCCTGAAAAGATCTGGTTAGATGTAGGGAGGACGAAGCCCTGCTTTTCTTGTGCTGCGCCCCCCTCCTTTCTCCTCTGTCCCACCTCTAAAATACCGCGGATCTGCCCGTGATTAAGAACAAGGCTCCCTTGAGCAGCGATAAAATCTCATCCTATGTTTTTGATGGTATTCTGCTTTACTGGGAAAGGACAGGAGCTGCCTCTAAGCTCCAACCCACGCCAACCCTCCGAACTGAAAAACAACGGGCTCTGGAGGAAGAAGGGGAGAAGGGAAACATGCCGTTCCTACAGCTCCAGCAGCTCCTGCCCCTCGCATCTCCGCGGCGGAGGCCTTGGCTTGTTGGCAGCGCTCGGATTGGCCGGAGGGGTGGGAAAGGGAGCCCAGTTTGGTGTTACTGGGCAGACTTGGAGATTTTGGGGGGATGGAGGGAGGGGGCCACGGCCACACGCGCCTGCGTCGGGAGGGGAGCGCGCACAGGGCTTGTTTTGTGATGCTGGATTCCAATTCGCCTCCGCCGGCGCGCTGCGACACGGCGTCAGCTGCTCTCTATCTCACGCTGTTATTTGGACGACAGCGATAGGGGGGACAGCGATGGCGGGGGGGGGGAAGGGGAGGGGGCGGTTCTGGGTTGGTGCTGGGCTACGCGGTGCCCGCCTGAATGTCTTCATTGTGCTGCCAGGGAGGGAGCAGGAAGTGCTGGCATCGCCTTGGCACCTCCCCGGCACCCTGCCAGCATGGGCACCCCGGGAAAGGGGCAAGGGCTGTGCCCCCCAGGGGGTATTGAAGGGGGGTAGAAGGGAGAGGAAATAGGAGGGGGGAAAAGTAGTTTAAAAAAAAAAAGAACAAGGTCTGGAAGTAGAAAATGTTACCGTGCAGAAAGGGGATTGAAAGGAAAGGGAAAAACACAGCCAACCTCTTTGTCTGCTACACTTGGGCAGTAAAAATGGCATTTTTCTATGGGGCCAGTAAAAAAACCCCTCTGCTACTTGCCCCCAAATGCTAATTTCATCCCAGGTAGCTGACCCAGCACAGGGCTAAACTGATCCCAGCAGGATGTTTCACCCAGTCCTGAAGCCTCTCTGAGCAGTCCCTGGAGCATCCCAGCTGTGCTTTACCACTGGGGATCTCCCCATTTTCCAGCCCCTGCCACCCAAACTGCCCCCTCTCCCTCCCTGCCCGCAGGATAGGTGCTGGGCAGGCGCAATCTGGGCACCAACATCCTGGCCACATGCAGGTGTAGCTTGGGTTCACCTGGACAAGGTCTTGTCCACCACCAGCACAGTCTGAGAAATTACAAGGCTACTCAGTGCTCCCACGCAGCTTCAGAGCACAAAATTAAACCTAAAACAGGAGCCAGAAACTTCAGTGGCAGCAGAAAATGATTTTTTATTTTTCCTCTTTCCTTTAAACATATGAAAGCCAATTGATTTCTTTAGGCCAGAGCCCAAGAGAAAATTAAACCCCTTTCCCAGAAGGCTATGCCAGATGCTCTCTCCATCATCCTGTGTGAAGATCTGGGGTACCTCTGGAAAAAGTCTGAAGGAAAGGTGCAGGAGTCCAAGGTGGAGGGGACAGGGAGGGGAGGAAAACCCCCCAAATTATCTTAACAAGCTTAGAAAAAAGAAAAAGGGATTTTGGAGTAACATTTTGAAGATCAGGGTCCTGGTGCTTTGTCAAGGGGAAACATGGGTTGGTAGGACCCTCATGCTGGACTTCAGGTGGCAAGTTATGGGGCTAACACCCATTAGGTTTTTTCTATTTCTTAATTTTGCTTGCTCACTAGTATGCAAACCAGAGAGTTCATCACCCCGTCCTGAGCAGAGGGAATATAAATAGGCTACCATGAAAGCAAGCAGGACTTGCTCCATGCAGACAACCATGAAAGCCATCCTGGTTATGCTTTCCTGGTGCTTTCTGTGTGATGTTTGCGTGAGTTGATTTGTCATGGGGAGGAGCTGACACTCCTTAGAGGAGCACCTGTGGTTACAGCTTTGGGGTGTACACACCAACAACTTGTGGTTTGTCCAGAGCTCAGCATACTACTGGTGAGCACATGGAGAGCAACTTCCACCCAGGGGACACCAACCAGAGCCCGCTGCAAAGACTTTGCTTAACCCATGCCACCACCACAAACATGCTGCAGGTCTGCCTTGGCCACCACCTGGCACCTTCCCGGTGGCCATCAGAGAGAAGGTGGGGTAGGTGGTAGCAGCTTGGAAGATGCAGCCCTGGGCACCTCTGAAAGCCAAGCAAAACCCAAGACCAACGGATTTGGAGAGCCATGCTCATTAGAGAAGGAAGCGAGGTGTTTTTCCCTTGTGTATGTGAGCTTCTATTCATGGTTCCTCATTAGGGCTCAAACAACCTGTGGACCTGTCCCAATTTTGGGTTGGCAGTATCTGCGCTCCTATCAGCTTGGAGTTGTCCACTGGGAAGGTCACTCAAGGGGAAAAAAAATCAAAATCCCATGCAATTATAAACCAGGCCCTTCCTTGTGCTCAGTCTCAACTCAGTGGACACTCTCCTGGGGTGACCCAAGTCACCGACCTGGCCCTTCCACCCTCTTCCCATTCACTCCATGGGCTTACTAAGGCCAGAACCAAGGGATTTTAATTAAGACTTCTTTCCAACCACAATGGTGGGAATTTAGTCTGTTAATTGCAGAGCAGACAGCTTCTCAGTGAACCAGTGACTGTCCAGTTGGCCAGTGTAGCCCTTCCAAGTCAAGAGTTGGGAACATTAGTGCCGAGCACAAGAAGGATCTTTCAGGGTAAGGACACGTACAAAATGAGGTGAATGGTCATCATCATCATCATTAGGAGGAAAAGAAATGAGAGGAACATTTTCTTCTGCTGGGTAGGGGTGGAAACTGGGCTCAGAGCACATCTCTGCCATGTTGAAAAAAAAAAAATGGAAAAGGACATATCTGACCCTCACAAAAAATTCACCCATGGCACAACCAGGACAGCTGATTTCCTTTGTACTCGCTCTGCTCTTAATATTTCCTAGGGAAGGATGATCAGGTTTGTATCTGCTGTTCCAGTGGAGATCTTGGAGGCTCTTGGCCTGAGGGTTTTAAGAGGCCTTGTCACCCGAGTCCTTTAAGGTGCATCTACCTTTTTCATGACAGCGTTGGGGCAGTGGCTCACAGGCACTGTGAGATCCATAGACAGCCAGAAGCCCTTCTCTGGTAACTCCATACAATGCAAAGTCCTATCTTACGCTGTGTTGTTGTGCCTCAAGCTCAAAGATGTTGTGTTTTATAGTGCTGCTCTTCACATCATTCTTGTTGGTCCTGTATTGCAGCTCACCCAATTCTCTTTTTATAACACCCAATACTTCCAGTGCTGTTGATACCCCCTCATCTCTGCCTCATTCACACAGCTCAACATTGCTCTTCTACTTTTTTGGGTCATTCACAGAAATACAAAATAAGCCAGGTCCTGAAGCTGACATTTGGGTAGGTTCAGGGGAAACCTTCCCTTTGCCTGACAGCTCCCCCTGCAACTCCAGCCATGGCCACCTGATACGCAGCCAGCTCAGACCCACCTTCATCCCACTCTCCAGCCACACACAGGTCATTTCATACTTCAAAATCTTCTGGAGATCTTGCAGCCTTCCCTTCTCCTTCTGAAGAACAATTTGGCTCCTTCAGTGTAGTCTAACTATCCACAACAAGGACAGGCATCCTCTGCAGCAGAGGATACGATTTGGTGGGGATGTTGGAGATGTCGAAGCCAGGTTGGATGGAGCATTGAGGAACCTGGTTTAATGGGAGGTGTCCCTGCCCATGGCAGGGGGGTTGGACTAGGTGATCTCTAAGATCCCAAACCACTCTGTGATGGTATGAAAGGAAGTCTTCTAGCTATGGAATTTCTCTCCAAAAACAACACAAGGCTTAGGCTGTTTGCTGCTGCTGCAGCACCCAGCTCTTAAAGCATGGAGAAATGTCATACCACCAGTGCCAGGGAAGAGCATAACATCCCTCCCAGTAGCAGCCCACCTGGGCTGGACATCACCCAGCTGCCAAACCCACCTCCCTCAAGCCATCCACTCATTAGGCTGATTAAAATTACCTACCAACCTAATGTCACCCTTTTCCTAGGGGAAAGAGAGATGCTGAGAGTGTCTGGGAAGCTACTGGTAATTAGAGGGATATTTTTATAACCTGTACTGAGTGCCTCAAATCAAGAGAGCAGAGCTGGACATGCAAAAAACCATGGTGTGTATCTAAAGCACCCTGCTTGTGCTCCTCACGACTGAACAGTAGCAGCAGCAGCACAATTCACTTGGCAGACAGGAAAACCCCAGCTCTGCCTTCATGATCTGGGTGACAGGATTTAATGGAAGTTATGTTGATCTGCCTGCTCAGAGTTTATGCCTGGCTTTGCTGGGTAGCACAGGAAAATGAAACACACTTTAGCAATAGCACAAGAAGATAAAAAGGCCCCTCCTCTCCATTTCCAGGCATGGCTTCATGAAACCGTAATTTGGTTTTTCTGCCCTAAATCATTGCCAGCTTTCCCTAGGAAAACAATCACAGTATAATCGTAATTGAAAGATGTTGACCAGAGGATGAAAACAAGCTGGTAAGGAAAGTTTTTGCTTTCAAATGTTATAGCTTTGCTGTTTGGAAACTTTCTCTTTTCCATGTTCTCCTTCCCAGCCAATTAACTTTTTTTTTTTCAATCCTTACAGGCCCAGCCAGGCACTTGTGTGCAGAGCTGTTGTTAGTGTGTCATGGATAGCAACACATACCTAAGTGAAGGAGTCAACATTTGCTGGAAACGGGCCTGGCTGAACTCCCTTTCCCCCTCCCTCATCCTAATGGCCCCCAGCTTTGGAAAAGTTTTCCTCCAGCTCTGAACTCGCTTGGCCCCAACTGCTATAAATAGTTGGAACAAAACCTCCTGGGCCAAATGTCCCGAGTGTTTCGAAAGCTTTGATCCTGTGCTGCTTTTTGGGAGCTGGAGCCTTTTCCACTCATGCAGCTGGAGCCCATATTGCTGCTCAAAACAGGGGCAGGGAGAGCCATCCATGGGGCTGAGAAGGGGTGGGAATCCTGTGTGAACACCCTGTGCAGACCCTACTCCCCTCTCCCAAGGTGACCCAGCATCAGTGAAGGAACAGGAGACAGGAGACTGAACTGGAGCCATGATACTGGCTTCAAGTCCAGGAACTTTCCAGCATGGGAAAGGGGCTTCCAAGGAGGTTGGGGAGGGACTTTTGACAAGGACATTGAGTAATAGGACAAGGGGCAATGGCTCTAAACTGACAGAGAGCAGGCTTAGATTGGATGTTAGGAAGAAATTCTTTTTTCAGAGAGCGGTGAAGCACTGACACAGGTTGCCCAAAGAAGTTGTGGATGCCCCATCCCTGTAAATGTTCAAGGCCAGGCTGGATGGGTCTTGGAATAATCTGGTCTAGTGGAAGGTGTCGCTGCCCATAGCAGGGGGTGGACTAGAAGATCTTCAAGATCCCTTCTAATCCAAACCATTTGATGATTCTATGAATCCCTGTGAGGAGAGCCATCCCTCAGACAGAGATGGTAAGCAAACCCTCCTCCTCCTCCTTGCTCCCACCACTGTTTGTATTGTCCCTGCTGTCCTGTGGGTTGAGGGTGCTTTGCTTCCCCATTCCTCCCTCTGGGTGTGCCTGGCCCTTGTGCTTTGGCACTGCTTGCCTTGGCCAGAGACAGAAGTGGAAAGACACAAACATCGGGGGGAAAAAAGAAAAAAGCCAAAACAAAACAGAAAAAGGGCTGCTCTTGCAGTATTTCCAACCCGTCAAGCCCAGAGTGGGAATCCTACGAGAAAACTGGCTCTCACAAAACCCCAGGCCAAGAGATTTGGAAATGTAGTCCCAAGATTTGCATCCTACTTGCCACCAAGATCCCAAGGGTTTTGGAGGAGCAGAGCTCAGGCACTTGCAGGAGTGCTCAGCAGCCAGAGCAGGCACCCAGGCACACTGCTCCTCAGGCCAGCACCTCCTTTGCTACATCTGCATTTCTATGGGTTTATGTGTGTGTGCCTCAGAGCCCCCACATCCCAGCCAGAAAAGCAGTTTTTGGCCCAGATGGCTTTTCCCCTGCCATAGCTCTTCCTTTTGGGAGCAGAAGCTGGCAACACCAGTGCACACAGCAGTGCAAGGCTGGTCGCAGGGCTGGGGCAGGGCAGTTTGGGATAACTCATCAGCAGTGCCCTGGGAGAGAGGGGACCTCATGCCTACCATGGCTGGCAGAACAGTGATGCAGCACTAAACCACCCTCCCTTCGTGTTCCTTCACCTGCAATAGCATTGCTGAGGAGTTTTGCTGCATCCTCACACTAGGCCGATGCTTTCCCCCAACAAAGTGACTTCAGGGTGGCTACCAGGACACTTTGTTCGCAAGCAAACCCCACTTGAAACTGTTGGAAGGGTTTCAAACCCCACCAGCGAGTGTGTGCCCCCTGCCTTCTCACCTTGTCCTGTAGCAGGGCAGCAGTGGTGAAATCGTGGTTTTCTGGAACTTTAGGGGAGCTGGCATGGATTTGGGCAGTGTCTCTGAGGAGCCAGCTTAGCTAATCCTGCATTGGGAAAGGGCTGAGGTCAGCCCCATCGCCCTTTGTCACTGGCAGGGATCAGTATGGGGGCAAGAGAGCCTGGAAATTATTCCTCAAGGGAAATGATAAATAAAGCAGCCCAGCTTTAAGGGACCACTGGAAACCCCCAGACAGAATCTATTGCAGAGATGAACAGAGTTTGACCTCTTCCTCACCCTGCTGCACCCCATGGAGGGTCAGACAGGACTCGGTCCTGCTGCCTGGGCCAGCGCCTTGTGGGGCAGCTGGGCAGGTGACACCCAGCCCAAACAGTGGCCACACAGTGTCCAGCCTGGTGTCACTTTGGAGAATTCATCCTTGGCTCTCCAAGTTCACAGGACTCATCACTTGAATCCTGGCAGGGAGTTTTGCCCCCATTTCCCTGCTCATCAACACACAGGGCAACCCTCACCCGGCTACCAAAACGGCTGCAGCACCCAGAACCCCGCTGGGTGGGCTCCCATCACCTCCTGCATTCCAGCCCCAGGCACTTCGGATGGGGTGGCTGCTCCCCGGGGGAACAGGCTGTCCCGCGGGGGTTTTGGCAGCGCGCTGCCTCCGAGCCGAGAGCTGGCTCGGGGCTTTGTTTCATGTCCTGTTTATCCTGCCGAGAGAAACAGAGGAGTTCAGTGTGCAGGAATCTCGCGTCCTCGCCCCGCTCCCCCGCCGCATGAAAGCTGCTGAGCAAACAGGAGAGAATCAAAGGCGGCTGCGCCCCGCTGGGTTTCCGCACCGCCGGCCCCGCTGCCAGCTCTTACATAAGCTCGGCCCGGGGCTGCGCTCGGGGCTTTTTCCTTGTAAACCAAGCAGCCACCCCGGCAAAGACCCTGCAGCCGTGCTAAACCCTCTGCTCATCAGGGAACACCTGCTGGCCATGCTCCTGGGGTTTTTGCCCCCTCCATGCACAGCCGTGGTACATTCAGCTGGTTGTTGGCACAGTGCAGGGGGGGACAGCCAAGCCGGGCTCTCCCCACAGCATCCTGCACTCCCTGGACTCAACACAGCACCATCACTTCATTTTATCTTGTCTCAACAATTCTGATGTTCCCAAAATAAGAACGACACGGAACTGTCATGAGGACGCCCATGAAGTTGGGAAGAGCACCTCCCCTCTGGAGACAGGCTGAGAAAGTTTGGGCTGTTCAGCTTGGAGAAGGTGGCATGGAGATCTCACAGAACCTTCCAGTGTCTGAAGGGACCTACAGGGAAGCTGGAGAGGGACTCATCATCAGGAATCATAGTGACAGGATAAGGGGGAATGGGTAAAAATTGAAAGACAGCACAGTTAGATGGAATATTAGGAAGAAATTTTTCACTGTGAGGGTGGTGAGGCCCTAGTGCAGGTTGCCCAGAGCTGTGGATGCCTGGAATTGTCCAAGGCCAGGCTGGATGTGGCTCTGGCAGCCTGGTCTAGTGGAGGGTGTCCCTGCCCATGGCAGGGGGTTGGAACTAAATGATCTTTACTGTCCCTTCCAACCCAAACCATTCTGGGATTCTGTGATTCATCTCATTGCACCCTCTCTGAAACTCAGCACTGGGGCATGTCACCTTCTCGTGCTGGAAAAAGAAGATGCTTTGTCCCAAATCTGCTCTCTCTCTCCTTTGCTCCCAGAGCATCACAAGTGTGTCACCAGTGGCCTGAGTGTGCAACCTTTCCACCAAGCACAGCCTGAAGCACCAGGGCATCTTGATCCTGTCATCTTTGGCTGTCAGGCAGTCCCTAGGTGTCCCCGAAGCCATGCCCTGTGTGGGTTATGAGGATTCATTTCCCCAGCTTTTCTGGGCATGACCTCTCAGCAGAACAGGAATGAAAACCCTGTGGACATAAAAACACAAAGAATATTAAATCCTCTACATCTGTGCCCTTCACCACCAGGCATGGCCTCACCTTTCCCTCCAGCACAAGGTCATCCTCTGATTTGGCAGGGTGACAGCTGCCAAAGGAGGACAAGGAAGAATGATGTCACCCTACCTTCTCTTTTCATCCCTACCTCCTTTCCCCCTTCCCCCCGTGTTCCTTTCACCATGAGAAAAGGAAGAAAGAAGAGTTTTGTGCTGGGAGTCAGTGTGTGAGCAGAGGTGGCTCTCAAAGACCCCTTGCCCCCATACCAGTCCCCCAGCCTGTGGGGTACCCCAGGAACAGCTCCTCAGACCCTCCAGCTCTGCCTAGACCTGCCATCCATCCATCCATCTCCAGCAACACTCTACCATCCTCTACCCTGCAAAAGTATTCCTACTTCCTATATTTTTAAACTCCGTTTAATAATTTCTAATTAAAAGCAATTTTAAAACCTCAAAATGCCATTTTCCTGGGTTTCCCTATCATTTAAACCAAACAGCACATAGCCGTGTTTACCTGCATGCTCCCTGGGCCCTCAGTAGGGAACTCCTCACTTTCCAGCATGCACAGCAGAGGAATTAAATCAAATTAACTCATACTTGGAGCAGTGGCAGGATCGGGCAAATCCTGGCTTGGCTCTCTCTCTTTAGACTACATCTTGCAAACAGAAGGGCTGGAAACAATTTTGCTTTAATTGCTTTTTAAAATGCAGCCAGCAGATGGTTTGGTAACCTGAATTCATGACTCTTTCCACAGCTCCAGGCTGCTGGCTTGGGAACCAAAACCAAGAAGAAGCCAGGTAGAGAAGGACCCATCCTGCCTGCTTTACCAAAGTGCTGGCCAGGATGCCCAAGGCAGGATTGTCTGGGCTGGCCCAGAGGGACAATTTGCAATTGTCAGGGCCACCATGGCACAGAAACACTCTGGGTAAGCCTGGAGAACCCAGGAGTGCATAACCTGGGCCACAGCTTCCTTGGAGAGTATGGCATGGTCACTCCATGGCATGGGGGACTCGGCCTGGCCACATATCCTTTTGTCACTTTGTCCCTGGGGGCTGTTCACATGGACCCATGCCCAAGGGCATCCGAGCTGCTCCTGAAAGGCTCATGAATTAGGCAAGCAGAGTCCTTTTCTTGCTGGCTCTCACCCTAAACTGCTGTGTGACTTCCCGCTTGTCCCTTCACTTCTCCATGCCAATGTCCATGATGTTGCCATGCCATACAAACTGGGATGCTGACTGCCAGGCCTACACACAGTTGCAGACCTGTACACCGCAGCAGGGTTTTAACATGCCCAGGCTGACCCTCCTGACCGCCGTGGTTTATCTTTCACATGAAATTCCCACCTTTCCATGAACACTCAGGTGTTCAGTGTCCCACGGTGCCCAGCCCCAGACCTCTGCCCCAGACCAGCCCCATCACAGAGCAGAAGAACTAAGTCCATCCAGAAAACCTCACAAACATCTCATGAAGCCGGGTTGTTTTTCTCTTACCAAGTAATTTGAAATTCTTGGAAGGCAATCAGGAAAGTACAAAGTATTCCAGCTCAGGACAGCCTGGGACTCATTCCTTAGAGGCACAATGGTTGTTTACTCAATCTCTCATACATTAATATCTAAAAATTCATGAGTTCAATTGTAAACAAGTACTGGTTTTACAGTGGTGTCTATTTAACAATAGTGGTTCCAGCCTGAATACTGATTTCCTTGTTATCCTTCTTCTAATCTGGCTATCAAAGGGTTGAGATCTTGCAAAATTATGGGAAATATTTCAAGCCCATTTATTTCTGGTTTTGAAAAGCATCCCTCTGAAACACAAGGCCAAAGAGAGACTATTTCAAATCAACATGGAAGAGCACAGGCAGGGAGAGGAGCTGTTTGTCCCAGCACTGTCCTCTGGCTTAGGAACAAATGAGGAAAAAGCCGGCCATGGGTATGTCTGTGTTGGAAATCTGTAGAAGATTCCTAAGTGTTGAGAGGGAGGATCCCCAAGGCAGTCACCTAAGGGGACCAGCAATCAGGTGTGCTGGTCAAGAGCAGCTGAACACGAGCCCAGGTGGCCAAGAAGGCCAAGGGCACCTGGCCTGTACCAGCCATAGTGTGACTGGCAGGCCCAGGGCAGTGACCATCCCCTGTGCTGGGCACACACCTCAAATCCTGTGTCCTATTCCAGTACCCTCACAGCAGAAAGGACCTTGAGGGGCTGGAGTGTGTGCAGAGGAGGGAGCAAAGCTGGGGAAGGGTCTGGAGCACCAGGAGCAGCTGAGCAAGCTGGGAGGGCTCAACCTGGAGAAAAAGAGGCTCAGGACCTTACCACTCTCTACAACCACGTGACAGGAGGATGTAGCCAGGTGGGGGTTGGTCTCTTTCTCCAGGTAACAACAATATAAAAAGAGGAAATGGCCTCAAGTCATACCAGGTTTAGATTGGATATTAGGAAAAATTTCTTCATGGAAATGCTTGTCAGGGATTAAAACAGGCTGCTCTGCGAAGTGATGGATTCACCATCACTGGGGGTATTTAAAGAAGTGTAGATAAAGCACCTGGGGACATGGTTGATGATCTTAAAGGTCTTTTGCAACTTAAATGATTCTGTGATTCCATCTGCAGGATGGAGATGGCCCAGAGCTCATTGGAGCTCACCTCCCCTTCCATCTTTACTGACTGGCACTGCCACAGCCCCTTCTCATGGCAGGTCTGTGTAGCCTCAAGCTCCCCAGCTGGTCCTCTTTACAAACCTCTCTCCCTTTTGCGTCTGACACTTTGCCCCAGTGTCACCAGGACATTCATGGATAGGCTTACAGCATTTCCCAGCTCCTTTACAGTCCTACATGATCACACTTCTGTTTCAGGCATTATTGTGCCAGGGAACACTGTTTTAGCTCAGTTTTCTCATCTCTCCTGAGCAACAGTGACTTGTTTAGGCAGCCTGAACAGGATGAGAGCCACCCCTCTTCTTGCAGAATCCCTTGAGGCTTTCTCGCACTTGTGCAGACCTCAGACACCTCCACACAAACCCCTGCTCCAAGAGGGTGAGGAGAAACAAGGCAGAAAGCAATTTCATGGGTGATTAGGGTTGTGTGTGATTCCCCAGCTGGTTGTTCCAGGGACAGAGCCCTGGAGTAGCCTAGTCTCGAGGAACTGCAGGAGAAGGAGGAAGATTCCTTGAACAGGAGGTTTGTATATCTTTATCTTTGCTGCTGTCAAAGGGCAATAGCTGAGATTGCAGTGTCTTGGAAAGCCTCCACAAAAGCTATATCGAAGACATCAACAAGTCTGGAAACCACCTTCACTCTCTTGATAAAGGTTTCAGTAAACAAATGCACTCCAAGGCAGCTTCCCAGGCAGTGATCACTTCCTACTGGCTGGAAATATGTCAGTTTACATTTGAGTGACACCTTGAGCTGGCTCAGCCCACATGTACCTCGTGGAGATGCACATGCCTGGTCACCTGTGGGGGTTCAGCCCTGCAGGAACCAGCCAGACAGGTGGGGGTTATGGGGTGCTGCCAACTCACCAGCCAAGAGCTCTCCAACAAGCCCTGATTTCAACCAGGGAAGAAACCCAAGGGGAAACACTCCAGAATTCAATCACCCTCCCTTCCTGCCCTGTGAAAGGCAGCAGGACATTCCATCCAAGAAAATCCATGAGACTTTGATCCTCCCTGCTGACTCTGCAGCCAGACATCTCCACCGAGAAGTCACTAATGCATCAAAACCTGCAGTGCTGCAGCAATGCAAGAGGCAGCTCCTGGCTCTCTGTTCACTCCAGCAAGCAGCTACTTCCACAGGAACCATGGGAACATCCACTTTGGGACCTTTATCTCTGTGTTTGCACACAAGTACTTTCACTGGAAGAGCCCAAAGCCTTCAAACAGCCCACACCTCACCAGGGAGGACACCATCTGCACCAAACCCAGCTGGAACCATGCTGATGCCACTCATGCTTGTAAATACCCTGTTAAATACCCATATATAAGTTATAAATATAAATATCTGCCTCAGGCTATGGTGGGAAAGGCTCTTTCTGCTCCTGCAGGGGCTGAAGGTACCATCCTGCAGAGTGGGCAGGGTGGGAGCTCTTCCCTGACCGCCTGCAGTGACCACAGCAAAGCACAAAGCCAAACTGCTTTTATGGCTTTGCCCAGATCCCCGGCTCTCGCCCATCCTGCCCGCCAGCCAGTCCATCCCAGAAGGCAGTTCCCTGTTTGTCTTGGATCACCTCCTGCTAGAGCAGAGCTTTCCACAGCACGGCTCTTCTGTGCTGCCTGAGGGCGGATTTCCTGCCGTTTGATCTCAATTTTCCTGTAGTTTCACCGAATGCCTCCTGATTTCCTTCATCAGGCCCGATCTTTCCATCAGGGAGGTGGCCCTGCAGCCTGGAGCTCTTTGGCAGGGAGCTGGGGGACAGGTTTGGTGGTCAATGAGCAAATATTGCTGGTCCATGCCTGGACCTGGAGCAGTGGAAAAGACCTTCCCTTCCTTCCCGGGTGGATTACGCACGGACATGCAGTGCCCTCTGCTGATCTGGCTGCCGAGGGAGGTGCAGGAAGAGCAGCATCCAGGCAGCTTTGCAAAGCTTTGAAGGGTCAGCCAAGCCTCCAGTTTACCCTCGAGCTCTCTACTGGCAAGGCAGGAGCGGCACATTTCTCTGCTGCTGAAATGGTGTTTGTCATAGCTCCTGGAGCTGTTTGAGGAGCCAGGCTGGTACAAGTGGCCCAGGTGATCCCATTGCCATCTTTCCACCTGCAGGTTATAGCAACACCTAAAGAAGCCAGGACATCTTGGACAGGCTGCCCAGAGGGGCTGTGGCTGCACCATCCCGGGAAGTGTTCAAGACCAGGTTAGACGGGGCTTGGAGAAACCTGGGATAGTGAGTGGCATCCCTGTCCATGGTAGGGGGATAGGAATGAGATGATTTTTCAGGCCCTTCCAACCCAAACCATTCTGTGATTCTCTGATCTGCACTAACCTCTGCAGTCCCACTTGCTAGGCTGAGCATGGCTCCCCTTCCCCAAGCAATGGGGAGAGGGACAGCCTGGAGAGGTGGGCACAGCATTAAGGGAGGAGGAGCCAATCTGGGAGACAACATTTCCCTTTCCCCTTGACCAGAGGCTCCCTTTCTCAAGGGAAATGGGCTGCTTTACCTTGAAATAGTGGAAACAAGCAGCCTTATAGGGAGGACAGGCCGGTGATCCAAACTGCCGAGGGAGCAAAGGATCCTTACTGGGAACTGCATGAATCATGTTTGAAACAGAGTCACTGCCCATACCAGGACCTCATAAATTACTGCTCCTGCTACAGAAGCCTTCCTGGGAACACCAAGACAGACATTAATTAAACAAAGGGCCAGAAAGGTCCCCTGCAATGTTTGTGCTTGCAGGACTGGAGGCAGGGGCAGCTGCAGCCTGGCATTGTTAAGTGCAAGTCCATTATCAGTGGATTTAGCACTGCAAGGAGAGTTTGGTGTGCAAGTGCCTCTGACAAAATCTCCTGAGCTAGCCAAGGGAATGCAGAGCAAGGGCAGCTTCCTGCTCCAAACTTGGGCAAAGAACATCCCAACTGGGTTGGCTGGAGTTGGCAGAGCCCCCAGATCTCCACCATTACAGCAAAGCAAACCTGGAGCTGCTCCTGCAGCAGCACCCATGGTGCTGGTAGGACTCCCACAGCTCAGAGCAGCTCACACTGGAAGAAACCACTTTGTTTTTCTTTTCCTCAAACCCTCCCTAACTCATTAGAGGGAGAAAAACTCCAAGTGAGGTTTAAAGGGCACAACACGGGCAGCAAAGTCCACTCCTGGTTAATAAGATTCACTTTAGGAGATAAAGCTTATTTGCATCTGGAGAGTGATAGGGGTTTATAACACTGGCAGCAGTCTGATCCCCCAGCAGGTATACGTGGCACAAGCAATGTCTAGCCTGATAGGCATCTCCTGGTCCTGAGCTGGGGTTCCTTCCTCTGACTGCAAGGACTGCACATTCCTTATCTCTGAACATCCCTGCCAAGATGCACTGCATTCAGTTTGCATTGCTTTCCTCTCTCCATTGATTTTTCCAGAACTTCTAGGTGATCAAATGAAAAAGGGTCTGGCTCACTTGGTACTTGATTCTGAGGCAGCGTTTCCTTCTTCCTTATTTGTAGCCATGGCTTTTCCAGCACTGCCAGTCTCCTTCTCCGGGTGCCCACACCCCGTCTCTGCCATCAGTCTCTGATTTTTACATCCCACACTCACCATCCTCCAAGACAGAGGAGCCCTCCATGCCTCCACACTGTGCCCTGGTCTCCTGGGAGCTCCTCCAGCTGACACAAGTGACTCAGCTAAGGCCTGATGTGTCAAGTCAAGCCTCTCCTGGAAACCAAAGCATAATTCCAAGAGGGGAGGAGCACATGAAACCACACACAGCATCAACACAGAGGCCAGCCCCAAAACTTCAGTGCCTCTCTGACCTCTGGTTCAGTCTGACCTCTCTCCCTTGAGCACAGTTCACCACATTTCATGGATGTGTCAGCCCTGGACACTCCTCCTCCTCCCAAAATGCAGCTGCCATTGTGGCAAAGCCTGACCACTGTCTAATGAATGACAACACTGCCATGTGTTAGGTAAAGAAAACAGAGTCACACAAATTCTTCTGAGAGGAAGAAATGAAGCTCAGAACACACAGACCTGATGCCTCCTGGCATAAAGCCTTAATTTTCTTAAGGAGCATCCCAAACCCAGCACCTTCCAAGGGACTCACACCCTTTAGCAGAGCCAGGGATACAGCTGGGAGTGGGTGAGGGGACACCATGAGGACACCACTGCCATGACCCACAAAGCCTTTCACCAAAGCTATGTCTGGCCCATGCGTGCGGAGAGTGTACCGCCACCACCTCTGTGGCTGTACCTGATGGGGCCGTACCCAGCCAGGACAATTGGCTCTCCTCTCTGCATTGCATTTTCCTGTTATCTCACACCTCCTGTAAAGTGCTGACTGAAGGAATGCTGAATCAGGAGTGCTCAGATGGAGGAAATTAATTTGTTTTTTAGCACCTGCATGGCCCTGTGCCAGTTGGAAACGTTGCAGCTTGGGAAGCAGAGGATGTGTAACTCAGTGCCTTGCACCCCAAGGAACAAGCCTGGTTCCAAACCATGATGAAATGTGCTGGATCCAGGAAATGGGGAGGTCAAGAGGAGCCACAATGCCCCTTTTGGCAACTCAGAATAATTTCTTAGCACCTTCTTCTTCCCAGGCCTGTGATGAGGTGCCTTGGCTGCTGATGGTACTTGCAGTGGCAGCACCCAGCGCTGCCACCTGCACCCAGGGCTGATGTCAGCCCTGTGTTCTGTACCACTGATGCAGTCACCAGCATGTTGTCAGCTCAGAAAAGTCAACAAAACCCATAGCCATGCCTCAGGAGCGTGCTCTAAGCAGGCATACAGCTCCCATTTCCCTGAGCTCAGCAGCCCTGCCTGATAAAAGATGGGATGGAGCTGCTTGGAGAAAAGGAGAAGAAAATATTTCCAGCTCTGGCTCTGCTCCCATCAGATAGAGAGTGCACAGCACAAAGTCCCTGAGGTGACTGTAGGCTGACCCTGGGACACCACCAACCCAGGCAGTGACAAGGAACACCCAGCTTCCCATCCCACGGGGGCTGTGTGGGGCACAGGGAGAAGATGTGGCCATCCAAACCTCCCAGCTGCTCCATCTGGAAATCACCTGCTGGCACCAGGGTGAGTCGGGGGAAGAAGAAGAACACCCTGCCAAAGGTCACATCCCAGCCATGCCAAGGTTCCGCAGTGGGAGCAGCTTCACCCCACTGCTAAAACAGCAGCTGACCAGCTCCAGTACCACTCAGTACACAGGTGTTGCTCCCTGCCTCAGTGTCCCCAGCTGTCAAAATCACTCCACCTCAAGGCCTGGCAAGAGCCAGTCTGGGCTCTTTTACATCTGAGCTACTCCAGCTGTGACCAACCCACAGCAGCCTCTGCCAGGCAGGTGGGGAGTGAGCAGGCAGAAAGGAGAGTCCCTACCTGTTCCTATGCTCACCTGTCCCGCCTAGGTGGCCATGGGAGCAGGGACCCACATTAGCCCATGCCAAGGAGCACCTCCACCAGACACCCAACGCTTCCGGAGACCCTAAGGCTTCTGCCAAAGGAGCTGGACCCACCAAGGGAGTTGCTTTGTCTCCTGTCCCCAAGCCTTAAGCACAACAAGCATCTTCCTGCATCCCTGCGGTTCCGGCAGGGCAATATTGCCATCTGCTGCCTGCTGCTCGGCAGGACACACCAGCTTGCCTCTGTCACCCAGGCATGGCCCTCCTCCAGCCATTGCTGCCTGGAGGGAGAACAGGCCCGCCGGGGACTGTTCCTGCGGGGACCCTTCAGTGTCACTAGCTCAGGGGCAGCACCCACGCCACCACCTTCACACCGAACTCCCAGCTCCAGCCCGGCACAAGGAGCACAAGGCAGCCGTGCTTCATCCCACCCCATAGCTCCAGGCCTGTCCTACTCCAGGGAACATGGCTGGAATGTTTGTTTGAGGAACATGCCACCGCCCAGCAGCACAGGGACAGTGGGGCCGTGTCCCCTGCCAGCAGCCCAGCTTCCATGGCGATGGAATGACAGAATGATGTGGGATGGAAGGGACTTTTTCAATGTCCTCTAGTCCAACCACCCTGCAATGATCAGGGACATCTTCAGCTGGGTTAGATTGCTCGGAGCTCTAAACCTGACCCTGGATGTTTCCAGGGATGGAGCATCTGCCCCCTCTCTGGGCAATCTGTGCCAGTGTTTCACCATCCTCATGCTCTGAGCTGCTGTGATACCATCCTGCCCTTGGCTCTGCTGGTGACTCACCCACCACATGGGAACACACACACCTCCAGTTCCTCAGCCTTGGGCTCTTTATCTGGAAGCACAAAGCTGGTATTTTTTAACTCACAGCCACGCCAAGAGATGTTCACTTATTATAAACTTGAAAGCACCTACATATTGTTTCTACAGCTTGAGATAGGAGATGCCACCAAAGGGAGGAGAAGAGTAGTAATTATCTGTAGTTCAGAAGTTCAGCCTCCAGGAACTGGGCTCCCAGCTATACTTGCCACGTGCTTTTAGGCTGATCTTTTGAAAGAGGCTGTGCGTTTTATAATTGAGATTGTCCACCTGAGACAGGAGCTTTCCA
The DNA here is from genome assembly GCA_013400735.1 of Pomatostomus ruficeps. Lineage (NCBI taxonomy): Eukaryota > Metazoa > Chordata > Aves > Passeriformes > Timaliidae > Pomatostomus > Pomatostomus ruficeps. The sequence goes on along the minus strand of VYZT01062115.1, from coordinate 22,775 downwards.
CATCATTCCTGAGTTTATAGCTCACTGGCACAGACCAAGACTGATGGTCTCCAAAAGGGACAGTGCCATGGAAGTGCCACAGGGAAAGCTCTAATGTCAAAGGATGCAATCCTCACTATCAATTCCCACTTTATATCTGAACAGCAGCTGGACCCACTGAAGTGGGACCTGCTAAAATACAGTGCTTGAGGACCAGCAAAGCCCAGCAGGCTGATGGCACTCCTTTGAAATCCACTAGTAGGAGTTGAGACAATCAAGTGCTGAGCAATATACTCAAAAAGCTATTCAAGATATGGGACCCAGCCCCTGGAATGAGGGGGAGACAAACTGAAAGGACCTTGAATGGTACAGCAGTGTCAGTACTAAAATAATCATAAAGGAAAAATAAAACTAATTTTAACGTGTCTCTCCATCTCCAAACAAGAGAAAATGCATTTCTTCATGGGGATGGATATGTCTCCTGCCATCAGGAGTGACCACAACCTAACGAGTCCATGCTACCTCCACCTTACGGCTGCCCTGAGTTATCATAAGAGGTCTGGACAATGCTGATGGCTGGACAGGTCACTTGGCCACACACCTTGGTGCTGGTGTGCACATGGCCACAAGGGACATGTGTGGAATTAGGCTTGTCTGAAAGCAAAATCATCTTTCCCCCCCCCCTTAGGGCTGGCACTGAGATTTGCTGTGCCATTTCTAAACACTGGAGTGTTTATTTCCTACATTTTCCTCCCAGGTGGTCACAGATATGCAGCCTGCCCAGCCTCTGCTCCAGATCCCAGTCTGCCCATTTGCTGGTATGTGGACATCCCACAGCCCCAGTGCAGCTGTGGCACAGATGCCCAGGAGCTGGCCCTCAATATGCTCCAAAAATCTCAGAAGAGATGCTCCAGCTGCCTTCTCCTAAAGACCCGTG